>OVAN01011425.1:0-14721 GCA_900406275.1 Anastatica hierochuntica
ACGAGAGTGGGTTGATCGATTATTAAGGGACCCTTGGTCTAGGAATAGTTTTGATCCTCTAATAAAGCCTTATCCAAAATCCATTACTTCCTTAGATTGAACGCGAACCCATAACCATTGTCTCAAGATCCTATCTTTATTTTGATTTGATCCAAGTTTACTTTTTACTTTCATGCTATTTTGTTATTGCTTTCTTTATTGCACAATCACCATGGTTACCTCCACTTTGGATTAGGTTTAGAAGAGACCCGTGACAATCTCTTACTAGATCGCCTTCTAGACTAGGACCCTTAGTATATTCTCCTTGTTTAGGTTCTACTAATTCAAGCCTCTAAATTCTTGGACGATCCTAAAATACTACAATTGACCCTGTTCTCTTGCAGGATTGAGCGAAGGATATTATGTTTTATAAATATTAATCTTTGGCACCGAGGAAACTCCTACGTCAAGTTTTGGCGCCGTTGCCGAGGTTTTAGGCTTTAGCTAGAATCTTCAAAGAGATTACTAGGATTCAAGGACTAGAATTTTATGTTTTTGCTTATTTTATCTAATTTTCTTACTTTCTTTTGTTGATTTTCTTTGATTTGTGAAGGTACATGATAACAAGATTAAGAAGTGAGCCAAATACAAGACTCCTTGACACCGATCCAACGATCATTGAAAGGAAACATTCAAAACAAAGAAGAGCTAGAGAGACAAGCCCATATAAGAAGGTTGGGTATGAATCAAGAGGTTGAAAAAGAAAATCCTCCACCTATGGAGAATCCTCAAGAACGAATTCCCCCTCTCAATCAAGGGAATTTCATGGGACAAGAACACCAAGGGAACCGTCCATTCCACCTCCCAAGAGAAAAGTCGAGGATTGGCGAAGGAGATGAGCCATTAACTAATGGTGAAAGGATGGACCTAAGACCACAACCAATCCGAAACAACAATTTCGAGATCAAGTCAAGCTTGATTAATATGGTGCAAAATGCAAGATTCTTTGGCCTTTCATTAGAGAACCCTCTTGAGCACTTGGACAACTTTGAAATGTTGACCGGAAAAATGAAAATCAATGGAGTTCCGGGGGACATCATCAAGTTGACCTTGTTTCCATTCTCTTTATGAGACAAGACATCTCAATGGGAGAAAGGAGTTGTGACATCTTCTATCACAACATGGGACGAGTGTAAGAGGAGATTCTTGGCTAAGTTCTTCTCGCCCCAAAGGACGGNTATGCAAGGAGGAATGGAATCGCTTTATGAAGCTTGGGAGCGCTTCAACGGATATATAAGGAGTTGCCCTCACCACGGTATCAAAAAGGGCAACCTTCTCCAAATCTTTCATAGGGGTATCCACGAGAAGTACCGTTTAGCTTTGAACACCGCCTCTATGGGAAGCTTTGCTAGTCTTTCTGCCGAGCAAGGAGAGAAGCTCATTTACAACCTTGCCCAAAACGACAATTGCGGGATTGAGTGTAGGGTATTAGGTTTTATAAATATTAAACTTTGGCACCGAGGAAACTTCTACGTCGGTGTGGAAGTCTTCAGCTTTTGGTGGCATGATTACCAAGATTGTGCGCTATCATCGGGGTCGCCTCGGAGGGGAGAAGGCACCAATGTGCGGGACGATTCACGATCGTCCATATAGATACTATGATGGTCGTCATTTGATTGACTGCGACATTATCACGGGTCCTATCCATGGAGATTTACGTGCCTCTGCACCGCATGTCTATCACTTTTAGAGTCGTGACCAGGTTTCTCTCTTTTACTCTCTCCTTCGTCCTGATTTGACTGATTTGGATAGTGCTGCAGCGTAGAGTTTTTGCCTCGCCCCGTGGATTTATGCCCCTGCCCCGTGACATTCAAGAGGACCAAGGGAGTTGGTTCTTCTTTGGGGCTTGTTCAGATTGATGCGGATGATGAGGCAGAGGAGCATGTTGATGAAGCTTCTGCTGAGGAGCTCTTTCCTGATGATTTCTCTCTGTTTCAGCTTGCTCCACCGCCTCCTCTCGATTGCCATGACAGTGAGTTCCGAGCTTGGACTATTGACAGCCATCAGAAGACCAACAACCTTCTCATGAGGCTTTTGAAAGCCATGAAGAAGACGTTTACTAGTGGATGCACATCGTTTGCTGCTACAGATGTTTCGATGCCCACCCCGCTCCTGCACCTGGCACCAGTGAAGATCCTTCTTCTAGGGATATTGATGAGATGATTGAGGTTGAGGGTGCTCGGCATGAGGCAGAGGCGCACAAGAAGGCGCGACACGATGATGTCGGACCGTCTACCTAATATGATCTCTGACACACCGGTTTTTCTTTTCTTTTCATTTCTTTTTCTTTTTCTTTTTGCATATCTTTTTCTCTTAGGGACTTACCCCTTCTTTAGATTTATTTTTCCACCGAGACGGTGTGAACTAAGTCTGGGGAGGCTACTTTTGTATTTTTAATTTTCTTTTGGTGTGTTTCTTTGGAGTCTTATGAGTCCTTTTAAAACTTGTTTTGGATGATCTGTGCTTGATGATGACTTTAGAATATTATTCTGCGCATGTGCCTTATTTTTTGTTCGATGATCAGTTTTGTAGAAACATTAGCACAAGCGAACCGGAGAACCTCACTGTCCAAACTCCCCACCAGAAGACAATGAGAATAAGGATCTTGGCTTTATTGTCATTGAATATATGTGAAAGGACGATTAATGAATTTAATTTTTTTTTTTGTCAGGTTTCGATATCAGGAAACAGAAACATAATCCAGGATTGCAATCCCTATTCTTTACCACTCTTTCCGGTAATCCTGGATTGCTAGACTCAATTTTAGTCTAGTATTACCACCCTTATCGTATCTACTTGATTCTCCATTTTATTTCTTTTATGCTCTTACATGCACACGTGTGTAAAAACAATGGAGAGAGTAGGGGAGACATGATTTTTTTGATTACTTAGGTAGGATCAGAACTTTTAGGTGGTTTAGACACAGACCTGTGTGTCTTTAGGAAGATGGGAGTATGTTGATGAATTCTATGCATTTCTTTGTGTTGTATGGGCATTGTCTTTTGGAAATCATTTGTATGTAGCTGTTCCACCAAGATTTTGCATGAAAAAACAAAAAAAAATTCATTTTTCTTTTATTTATTTCGTGAAGTGGAACACCATTTTCAGTTAATAAGAAGGTTTATTTGCCCTTAAAATGCATTTGTTTGAAATTTTATCCGTTACGGTGATAGATGCCTAGGTGGTTAGGAGGTCACGAATGTCAATATGCTCTCTCTCTCTCTCTTTCTCTCTCCAAAGATTTTTCATAATGTCTTGCATTTGACGCTGTTAGACCCTTAAACTCTTTAGCCTTACCATATCAAAAGCCATTCTCGATTCCTAGCCCGATTTCCTAATGGAGATTACCTGATTAAGAGTTCATGGCTAATTTTGATGAATGTAAAGGATCAATCACTTGAATCCGAGTCTCGTAAGATCAACATTTAGAGTATGGATGGGCTTGGGAGGTTGTGCAGGGGACCCGAGGAGAGTGTTATAGTGGTCTCTACTTTGTATGGTTTGGGAATCTAAGCGTAGAGTAAGGTCTTATGAAGGCATATGAATCCTTGATTTCAAATTTCTTATCCTTTAGCTTAATTTTCGTTTCCTTTACTTGAGGACAAACAAAGATTCAAGTCTGGGGGATTTGATGTGTTGTGATTACGCAGGTTTTTATTCGTGTTTTTAGTTGAGAAAGGTTATGTTTTCAAAGTATTATGTGCCCTTTCTGGGTTTCTGTTTTTTTTTGTGTTTTCCCCATATTATAGGTTCAAAATGGATATAAGAACGCGATATGGTGAATATATGAGCATCAAGATCATTCTGGACAAATGCCATGGAGAAGCTGGATTGCGAAGAGAGAATTGTGGACATAATAACCAAGATCGATTGATCCACACTGCATGGATTGATCGATTTAAGGCATATCGCAAAAGCCTAAATATAAAATAAATTTCTAGACCGATGAAAACTGAGAAATGAATCGGGATACTTGTAAATAAAACCTAGACTCGTGTTTTACAGCAATTTATGTTATTTTTCTTAGTTTTTGAGCAAGAGAGAACATGTGTAATCTAAGGGACGCAGATCTAAACTTGTACTTCGTTTTGGAGAAGATTTATGAACCTTTTACTCTTTCAATTGCAATTACATCATGTTTTCTTTTGATTTTTCTGTTATTGTTCATTGATTATGAGCGAGTAGTCTCCTAGTTGGGTTTAGGGTTTCTCATAGGAATTTCACGAATATGTAATTGTTTTGTTGTAAGTTCGGGGAATTATCAATTGATCTTCATTTTTCTTTGTGTTTAATGCTTGAATTGACTTCATCACCTAGTTCATGAACTTAGGATATTTTACGCATCAAAAGTGTTCGATTAAATTCCTGATAGAAGAATAAGTGAGCAAATTGCCTTAGACCAACGGAAGTTGATGTGTAAGCAATTTGTGAACAAATCAATCCTGTTTAGAATGCATGTTTAAGATTCAAAACTCAACGAAAGTTAGCGTCTAGGATCTTTAAACATAGGTAGTTGACGCTACGGAAGTAGGTTTATTATAATTTTGTGAATTGAGTTCAAGATGGTTCTTAAAATCTTTCATGATAACAAACCTACAATTATGATGAAATAATTTCCCTGAGAACATCAAATACCCAATATTTTTCTCTGATTGATTTAGACCTGCGTGTTTCATTGCTTTCTCTGTTTCTTTCGAATTTTAACATCATCATTTAACTCTTCTTTTTCGCTTTATCCCGCGTTTGATCTGAAATTTTTTCGTGCAACCTTTGGTCTCTCTAGATTCGATCCCGAACCACTACAACGTACGCATCTGTACACTTGCAGTGTTTTCTCGAGCGAAAACCAGAGCTATCATGGCTCAAGATATAGATAATGAGTTAGAAATCTACCTGAAGGAGAGTGTTGAGAATCCTAAAATCCTAGGTGTTATGGAATATGATGTATTATCTTGGTGGCGACTCAAAAATCACAAATACCCCATTTTGGTAAAGTTTCAAAGGATATACTTGCAATGAAAGTGTCCTCGGTTTCTTTTCAAGTGCTTTCAGCACAAGTGGTCAGATCATAGATCCATACAGGAGCGGTCTCACTCATTTCATGGTAGAAGTCATTATGTGTCTTGACCATTGGATGAAATCAGAAATCAATTGTAAATAAGATAGAGTGATGAGTGTGAAATGCATGCTTTCTAAATTTGAATTTGAAGATGAGCTTAAAAGAGGTATACATCTTCTCTTACTAACATGTGTATTTCTTCTTAAGTTTTATCAGTTCGTTTCTTCTAATGTAATTTCAGGTTGTGAAACGCCAAGAGCAGAAGAAGAATAAAACTATAAGAGTGAACATATATAAAATAAGTTGTAATTAACTAATTATATTGTGATTGTCATCCTTCATACTTGCCTAAATGCTTAACAAACTTAATTGATATGCTTTTGCTACTCATTTTTGATATAACAAGATTCGATTCTGGAACAACAAGGAGTCAAAGAGACTTTTATTTTTTGCATTTCTGATTTTGCTTCACTAATTTAGTACTTTTCATAACTTTGTTGTGTGTTTTGGAGCTAAACTTCAGTTTATGTTGTGTTTGAGCACTTTTTAAAACTTTTGTTTAAGACTTGTAGTATTGTAATTTTTCTACACTTAAACTAGTTTAGTTTGTCTTGTTCTTGTTTTCTTGTATTCGAAGAAGTTCAGGTTTTTCAGGTCTATATCATATATTTAAGTGTTAAATACTCGAACTATACCCGAAACTCAAAAAAATTGGGTATTTATGTTTATATAACTAAATTTGAACTTAGTTGATAAAAATCTCGGGTACACAATGGTCCCTCTTTCAAAGTATAGAACTGATCCGAACCCAAAATGAACCGACCCAAACCAAAAAAATATCTTAATGGGTCCAACATCTAATAACTGAGTACCCGATACCTAAATGGACCCGACTCGATACCCGATTGGGTACCCGAGTGCCCAGGTCTAAAATTCTCAATGACGTTACCAAGAATCCAACATCAGATCGTAATGGCCTTGAAACACATTAATTGAATTTAATAGCACTTATTTGTAACTAATGTTGTCATGAGAGCGAAGTGAATATGAGGAGGAGATGTCACCATTGTAGGGGGTCTTCTCTGTTCCCGCAAAGAAAACAATTGTAATTTTCACTGAGCAATAATACAAACACTTTTTGATCTATTCGCGATCGAGACCCTTCGTTCCCTAACTCTAACTATCATTCACGAGTGTGAGCCAATTCGTGCGCTCACAAAGAGCATTGTCCTAGTTATCATTTCAATGGAGAAATCATTATTGCTGGAACGAGATATTCATATAATTATAAGGAGTTTTATACGACTGTTAAATTACTGTAATATGGAGAGCAGCTGAAGTTGTTTGTTCTACATTTTGTTTATGAAAAGTAAGGGTCAATAACTGTCAGCACAAGCTCAATGAAGGACATACTAAGTGGGTAAAATTCCTACAATCTCTCTTAGTTTGGTTGAAGTACAAAGCTGGAAAAATCACAGTGGCGGATTCTGCACTCATGAAAAGGTATTCTTTGATCTCTAATATGTACTCATAGATTGTTGACTTTATAATAATGAGTGGAGTTGATGGTGGATGTCAAGACCTAGCTCAACTCTGCACGGAGGAAGTCATAAATCAGTACGTGTTGCAAAAAAATTCTTATAATGAGGAGCAAGTTGTTTGTTTGTAAGAGTTCTACAAAGGAGGTGTTGATTTCAGAGGCAGTTGACGGTATCCTATATGGACATCTTGAGATTCATAGGGTGTATGATGCAAATCAGCTTTCTGATTTGAATAGTAAAGGGCTAAAGTATGATCATGGAATTCAGGAGACAATCGATTCTTTAAAGAAGATAGAAGGAGTTGATTATGTTTTTGGATACTTCACACTCGAAACTAGGGAACAAAAAAAAGTCTGGTTTGATTGAAGTTCTGAATCCAAGTAACGTGGAGAGATGTCAAGTGTTTAGAATATTCAAATGGAATGCATTTATGGAGTTTGGAGTCAAGCATATGATTTAGAGGGAATTCCGGGATTTTGGAAAGAATGATGTCGCATGATCGTATTCATATGGTAATTCTAAGTTTATTCAAGTTCATTAGTTGTATGATTTGAGGCAATCCTCTCCAACCCCAACAGTCAGATGCGGGAGCACAGACTTATAGAAATGGTCCTTTGGTTGATAAATTTTAGGATGGAAAAACGGTGATCAAACTGAAATAGTTTGTGCATAAGAGGCTTGAAGCTAACATATGCAGTCGTGAATTGCAAGAAAACAACAAAAAAAAACGAAGCAAATCAGAGTAGTTGGCACTTTGTTTACAAGAAGCTAATCTCCAAGTTAAATTACGATAATCTTTGATGGATATGCAGTTCGTGGAAGTATTGTTCTACCACGATTTGAACTTCTAATATGCTATTTTTTAGCCTCATATATGCATTTCTACTGATCATTGGGCTCTCTGTTGGATATCTTTTGGTGATCTTCAAAGGTGTTGCTAAATTTGTTTCAATAGTCTTCACATGGGCAACAACTGCACGGGCAGAGTTTCTATTAAATAAAAGTCTATTGGATTATTTTCAAGCCCTAGACATAAAATAAGAGCAAAAAAGTGGAAAAGAGTTTATATTTTCGTCATCAGTCAAAGCACCATTTATTTATGATGTTTCCTTAGTCTTACATGCATAATAGAGTTCTTCTAATCATTATCGTAGGTGTTATTCATGTTTAATAGCATTTATAACTAATATTGATGTAATTCCTCCATTTATAGAGGTCTCTTATTTATGGAATAAATTGGAAAGCGAGTAAGATTTTGGAGTTTCTTTATGATCCCATGGATCAATTATGATATGTATCTTATCATTTGATTTTGTAAGAGTCATTGGTGGTTATTTAGAGCGTCTTTATCTCTTGTTGGTGGCAACAAGAGTGGTGTTAGGTTGGCAAGTTTCTTTATTAGTTATGGTGCTTCAGCTTTACGAAATGTAGTGATCTATCCCGTAACTTCCTTACCCATCATATATCAGTTACTTTGGAGGATTGCTTCAGGACTAGGCAACCAAAAACACGCGTTAATCCGATGTCAAAGTTGTCCGGTTACAGTCTTGTTTTCATCCACTCCATTTTGCTTCCTGCTAGAGCCGTCGCGTGACAGACGTTGGAGACGCGACGGCTGTGGTCCTCCAAAAACTTATTAATTTTTTCGGTCCTCAAATACAGATGTGTTTCAGTAGCCTAATGATATTATGCTATGATCCCCTTGTCTTTGGTCATGTGTTAGAGTCTCTTGAAGCGTGATTTGTGTTTTGCGATTTTTTCCCCCCAAAAATTAAGTTTAACATAATTGCAATTAACTTATTAACTATAATACTAAAAAACCCTAGAGCGGTCCTTCTTTTCTCGCGGGCGGCCTTCAAATTCGTTGCTACGACTCTGCTTCCTGCTACGCGCATCATGTATATATCAATTGTTATATAATATCTGAGAATATCCTATCGACCAAGGAAAAATATATATTTTCAGCTTAACAACTATTATTTCAGTGATCTATATATCACTTGCTATATAATTACCTAGAATACTATATCGAATAACAAAATATTATATATATTTAGCCAAATTGTTAAATTTACTTATTCTTGTCTAATATTACATACTAGACACATAATTTTCAAATGGTGTTATTAAACCCAAAAATAATTATACTCTGGTTTAGGTGACATCAAAAGCGATGATTAGGTTGTTACATTTTTATAGATTACGTATTAATGCATGAATATGGTAAATATCTATGTACATTGTAGATGCAATGCAATGCTTTAATGTTTTTCTTTGGGGAATATAAAGATCTAGACCAAAATCTCCCATTATTTAAGAATCAAGAAAGTTAAGATCTTTTCCTTCTCTTTCTCTTATTACAAAGTCTAATGTACCCTCATTCATTTCACTCTCATGCTTCTTCTTCTTTTGTCTTTTTGTTTTTCTTTTTGTTTTTAATTTTTTTCTCTCTCTCTTAATTTCAATTTCCCTTTTAATTTCTTTTTGGATTTTCTATTGTTTTAAATTTTTTTTTATAATTTTTGAATGCAAAAAAATAGTTTTTCCTGTATATATTATAACTCGTTTTTTTTTAATCGGAGATATATTTCGTGATGACATTTATTGTTATGTTATATCAATTTCCATCATTTATGTTATATTTCCATATTTTTATCAATATTCATATGCATCTACCCATACGGAAAACATTAAATTATTTGTTTTATAATAAGTCTCCCAGTAACTTTGTCTGTTTGTTTCAAATATTATTTTTTTATTTTAACCACTCCCCGTAATCATTATTCCTGTCAAAGAAAATAGTAAGTCTATTTATATAGAAGTTCTATATTTTGTCTGTTTGTTTCAAATTGTATGCAACTTTTTGAATTTCACCTAGTATGATATATTCCTTGTTTTATTAAATCTTATTTCTATTATAATATTGAAAAATGCAATTGGTACTTTTATTTTTGTTCGAAATATTAGAACATTGATATTTCATGGAAATAGAGTTACTATTATTATAGTAGTTCTATTTCAGGGGAAAAAGTTTCTCTTACAACACTTTTCTCAATTTGGGAAATATTTGTCGGATTTCAAAAATTTAAAATATGGTTGATGTAAAAGAAAATAACTTAATTTTTTTGTGTATTTGCATTTTCCATTTACCATGTTAAAAATGCTACAAATGCAATTAAAAAATGTTGTGGTTTTAAGTGAAGAAGAAAGATAAAATCAAAAAAAATAAATAAATAAATAAAGATTAATTTACAGAAATACACATAAAAAGAAAAGAAATTTTACATTTACACCTGTCTTTTAATGGCTCTCAAATATACACCTCCTATTTGCACAAATAGGGTTTAGGGTTTAAGATTTAGTGATTAGGGTTTAGGGTTTAGCTATTAGGGTTTAAAGTTTAGGAATTATGGTTTAGGGTTTAGGGTTTAACGTTTAGGGTTTCTTTTAGTCTAGGAGTATAATGGTCTTTTTCAGTAAAAAAGGAGGTGTAAAAATAAAATTTTTTCAAGCAGGGGTATTTTTCAAAAACAGACAATACAAAGGTGTATTTTTGTAAGTCTCCCAAAAATAAATGAATCTCCAACTCACTCTCGATTAAGGAGAAAGTGGGGAACACTTGAGGCAAAAATTTTACAAATACTTAATTAATGAAAAGGAGAGGACAAATATTTAAATAATGCACAAGTTTGTAATATTGGCTTAATTAGCCATTTTTCTTTTAATGTCAAAATTAACAATAAAATTCTCCAATCAAAAACTTTTGTTTTGAAAAAAAATATTAATCTTGAACATATGAACCGTAAATCCTAATTTACGAACAAAACCCCAAAAAAAACTATATATTAACATATCAGAGTTGTTAATCTTAAATCTCTTTTCCTCTTTCCTCAAAGTTTGTTAGTCTTATAATTATTTTTTAGCAATATTTTACTCTTTTTGAATATCATTTATTCTCTTTGATTTAATTGAATTTCTCTATTCTATTTTACGTATGTGGTCAATATATTGAAAAATGAGTATACGTTCTCAATCTCATGCCACTGAATTTACGAGAGAGTAAGGAGCGCTTGGTACGAGAGCGATGGAACCTGAACGAGATAGAGCCACGCAGAGAGACTCTGAGAATCGTTAAGGCAGAGGGAAGAAGGCAAGATATTTCGCAGAGAGAGAGACGTGTAGAGTATTCTGAGAGAGAGAAGAAGGCAAGTTAACGAGTATAATTGATGTATTCATATTTTACGGGTTTTTATTTATGTTTTATTCGAGAAAAATGGTGTTTTAGTATGTATTCCGTTCTTTTTGGAGCCTTTTGGTTATGTTTAGTGTTTTACAGGTTTTAGGTTGCTTTGGAAAAGAATTGAGCAATTTCGATTCGAAATTGAAATTTTGGAATGTAGAATCATGCTGAAGCATCATAAGTTTAGCCTTACTTGACAGACTTCCCACCGTTAGATCGATTTGAAATTTTGACATGAGATACCCACAAGAGTTAGCTTTCATTTGGTGGTTATGTGAATGAAATCCAACGGTGCGATTAAACGATATGGCTATTTTGTAAAAACATGTCAAGCTGGCGACAAAAAGACGAACGCACAGTAACAACTTTCTAGAATGACAAGGATCGACTGATCCTTGCCATGACACGACCAGAACAACTAAATTTGAACCAGAATTGAAGAATAGAAGAACAAAACACATGTCTAAACACTCATACTCGATTTTAATATTTCATTATGTTATTTCAGAGACTTTGAGCAAATTTTGAGCTTTGATTACCTAAGGGAGACGATTAACATCTGTACTTGATGTGTCAGTATTTTAGTGGTTTTTACTAAGGTTTTTACACGAGATTTATGGTTTTTAGTATGTATTCGGATCGTTTTGGCGCAGATTTGTGTTCTTTGTTATTTTTACAGGAATCGAGCTTGAATGTGCGAAAAGAATGCATTTTGGATGGATTTCAATCATCAAAGGAAGTGTTCGTAAAAAGCTGGAAAATACCCAAAAATTTGGACAAGGATCGACCGATCCATGTCTATGGATCGATCGTTCCCTGTCACGAATTGCGGATAGATTTTACGAAGAACCAGACCAAACTTATTTCGAACCGGATTGCTATCAAAAGACAAAGATTCGTGTTTCCTGTTTCATAATGCACTTTTTCTGAGTTTTAGCAAGCATAGAGAGATTTTGTAACCTAGGGAGAAAAAGCCTCTTTGTTCTTCGATCGAGAAGTTTTCGGAACCCTTTTTTACTCTTGTTTATGCATAATACAATCATGTCTCTCATGAATTTGATCTGTGTTTTTGCAATTACCATGAGTGAGTAGTCTGTTTGTTGGATTTAGGGTTCTGACATAGGGATTCATTGATTGTTGATATAGAATCACATGATTAGGGATTTAATCTAATGGATCTTCATCTATGATTGATCGTAATGGATGAAATTAAATTGATCACTTAGTTTCTGAACTTAGGTAATTTAACGTCTGGAAAGTGTTTGTTTAAATGCCTGAAAGAATCTTAGATGAGCAATTCTTCTTAAGACAATGGAAATTGATGTTTAAGTGAATTGTGAACATATCAAATATGTTAGTAATGCATGATTAGAAAGCGAGGGTCAATGGAAGTTAGTCTCGATATTTCTAATACATAGGGCGGTGATACTACGGAAGTAGACAAGTTCTAAATTAGAACTTGAGTTCAAGACGGTGCATAACTTGTTCCCTAGACTATAATTTGAATAAACAATGAATCGTTTCCCTGAGAATACCCGATGCCCAACACTTCTTTGATTGATTTACAACCCCATCGTTGCGTGTCTGCCTTCTTTGCTTTCTTATTTTTGATATTTGCATCATCTTACAAAACATCTTTTTAGCCTTAGCCCGCTGTGTGATTTGATATTTCTTCGTGCTACCTTTGGTCTCTGTGGATTTGATCCCGAACCACTACAACATACATCTGTGCGTTTGCATTGTTATCTCGGGCGAAATTCTGAGCTATCAAGTTTTCTGGCACCCTTGCCGGGGACCAAGAGGGAGTCTTAGAACTTAGGATCATTGCGTGCCTAAGACTTTTTTCTTTATTTTGTTTAATTTTTTCTTTTTCTTCTTTGTTTTTTTTGTTTTCATGTGCATGAGCAAGCCTCATACTAGACGCCAAGGGATCAAAAATCTTGCTGAATTCGAACCTGAACCTTCGCGTCTAGAGAGACAGAAGAAGAAAGAGAAGTTGCTGGAGGTTATTGAAGAATTTGAGTTTGCTCAAATCATGGGTGACAATTTAGGAGAACTTATTCAAGTTCATCATAATCCTCTCTATCCTGGAGTTCATCTGGGAGCTAACTCTAACACCCGCGTCTCGCAATCCTTACCCTAAAGTCGGGTTGATTAGGATTATTGATGAGAAAGACATAATCCGGATGGTTACTGAAGCGTTAGCTAAATTGGTTTTGGAAATGAGGAATTCGGTTAAGGATAATCGAGTATCCAATCACTTAGAGGAATTGAATTCAATAGTAATGAGCTGGACGGGAACGAATGGTTAAGCTTAAGAGAGACTTAAATGAGAATTCATGGAATTCGGATAAATGATGGTTTATCGGGCTTAATGTGATATTTGGAAAAGTTAGCTCGAGGAAATAAGTGTACCGAATGGTTCCTGACAGCTAGATTCGTGGGAAATATATTCCCAAACAGTGATGCTCAGAGAAAACAGTTATCCGAACAGTTAACGAAAAGGGAAAATAAACTGTCTTGGCGGTTATGGACGGTTTCCTAAGGGAAAAACGCGCCCAAGTCGTGTATAAAAGGAGGAAAACGGTTAATTTCTTGGGAGAGACGACCAGAATGAGTTTGGCACAGACAAAACCCATGGAATTCACTTTTCGAAGGGAGAAACCGAGAGAAAACGCAGTCTGTACGTTCAGGGCAGTGCATCCGAACGGAGTATGCACGAAGAAACCGTTCAGTGTCGTTTCCGATGGAAGAAGCACAGAGCAAGTCGTGTCTGGAAAAACCTTGAGAGGCGTTTTTCAGAAGATTACTCGTGAGTCATGATCGGATTAAAGATCCGACCGAGAGAAACTGATCTGCAAGAGAATTATGTGATCAGCGAAGGCTCTGCGCGTTCGGATCGTCTATCCGATAGTGGAAAGCACAGAACTGGTCGTGCATCGTGTCCAGAAAGGGCTTAAGCGGCGTTTTGCAGAAAGTTGCTCGACAGTAATGATCGGATCAAGGATCTGACCAAGAGTTTGTGGTGTTCCGATGAAGAAACGAAGGCTGTGCACGCTCGGATCACAGATCCGATCATGGAAAACGCGGTACAGACCGTGTATCGTTTTCAGAAAAGGTAGAGTGACGTTCGGGAATTGAAGTTCTCGAGGAAAACGAAGAGAAATGGTGGTACTCATGTTCTGGAGAAGATCCGACCGCTGAAAATTGTCCGTACAGAGTTGATACACATTGGGAAAAGGAACCGATAAGGGAAACCAGGGATATGGTTGATAGACACGTCTGAATAGATGATCCAATTGAGAAAAGCATGATGATCCACTGGGAATATGACCAGAAGGTCATTCCGAAGGAGTTACACGTGAATCTATCCAGGAAACACGTTCGGAAAGGCTGTTCTTAACGATGACAATGATCGGATAGAGTTCTGGTGCATTCGGCGCAGTGTAAAATCTGGATTGAACGTTCGGAAGCTGAGTATTCATGTCCGACAATGTTCGGGACAGAGAATTACCGAGGGAGAAAAGGTTGAATGGGTTATGTATTGGAGCTCAAAGCTCAGCGAATGAATTAAGTGTATCGTAAGTCTCGGAGCGATTATCCTAACAACCTTTCGCGTCACTTAGTCGCTTGGAGATGGTTGGTTGTGTGACTAAGTAACGAAGAAGGAAAGAAAGCAAGTAAACACGAGTTGTAAAACGATTGGAGAAAGACGCTAGGCATAGGGTGTTCTCAGGGAAATCATTTCATCAAGATTACATATTGTTAAAGGGGAAACATTTAAGAACCACCTCAGCTCAATTAACAAAGTTATAATTAACCTACTGTCGCAGCGCTAATTA
>OVAN01011426.1:0-14721 GCA_900406275.1 Anastatica hierochuntica
TAGATTTGCAATTGACCACAATTTGTAGGTTATTTTTGAAATCACCCCATGTTTTTTAGTGTTACCACACTCAATTTCTCCTTTTCTTTTTTTGATAAGAATTTCTCTTTTTCTTGTCCGCTAATTTCTTTCTATCTGTCGTATTTATGGAGGCTAGCTGGCTATGTCACGAGTGTTTGTCCTTTCTACAAATCTTATTCACGTTTTATATAACTAATAACATAATATTGCCATTTCGGTATATGCATTCATATGTATCAAATTATGTAATATTGTTCCTTGCATGTCCACAGAGGGTTGTCTTGTCCCCGTCAAACTTACATTTGACGGCCTAAAAACTTAACAATATTTAGGTCACACGTTGTTCGTACATAAATGTATATAATTGTGCCCTTCCTTGATGGAGCGTGATATTCCCTCCATTTTTTTAAAAAAATATCATTTTGAAGTTTTATTTTACAAACAGAGTCGTTTTACATTTTCGATACAAATTTATACGTGAAAGATATTAACTTCACTGTATTGATATATTAATTGAAAAGATAATTTTTTAAAGTATTTATTAAAATATATTGGACTTAATGTATAGACTTTTCTAATGAAGATTAATATCTAGGGTTTTAGAGTTTTGTATATATATAGAGTTTTGCTTCTTTGTAAAGAATAAAGAGAAAATATAGAAAATCTTTTCCACATCTTTTAGTATTAATCAATGACATGTAAAACTTTTAATCAATTTTTTTAAAATGCTTGAAAAATATTTGATACTTTTTGCAAAATAGAGGAAGTAGCTTACACTATGATATTTGCTAACGTGTGTGGTATACTATAACAGAAAAGGATGATAACATAAGTATGTAATCATTGGTGCAATGAATTTTGTTTTCTCATCAAATTTTAAAAGAATCGATCGTTTTACTGCATACAGTTTTCAATATGTTTTGGCTTAAAACCTCCAAGTATATATATGTAATAGGGTCTGAATAATCAGTTCAACTGTTTACAGAAAATTACATTCATACCGGTTTTGAATTTAGATATATATGATATAATAATAGTACTATATCTGAGAAATTAGGATTTATGTTTTGTTGAACATGTAATGTATCATCAACTACCAGTCCGATCCTAGACTTGGGAAAAATTCTAGACTAAATTATTTAGTTATTTGGTAGACTAAAGATTTTCTGAATACAAAAAAAAAAACACAAGGGATAACAAGAGCATGATTAGACCATGATTAGTGCAAGTTTTTACAAGGATTCTTAAAGAAAAAAATTAATATTTTAACTCTAGGGTTGTTAAGATTTTAAGAACCCTTGTGAAAGTTTCTTAAATAAGAAATCTACTTGAATTCTACAAAAATAAAAAATATTATTATTTTAATTATTATAATTATTTTTTATTTTTATTTAACACATAAAATCAGAAAAAACTAAGATTCCGTTCTAAAATAAGAGTTTTAAGTATCTCTTATTCTCTCTAGATTTTTAATTTTTTTTTTAAAAAAAAACCTGGGTTAAGAATCCACGGCTAATTATGGTCTTAGGTTAAGGTAACGAGGTGGGTGGAATTTAAAATTGAGTGCTCTCTAGATATAACGAAGAGTTAATATATAGAATCTAAAACTTTTCTTTTTGGGCTAATTTGCTAACACATCATACAAAAATCATTAGTTAAGAATGTGAAAATCAAAAAAAAAAATAATAAATTGGGGTTAATAAATTAACATTTTGGTTCGATGAAAAAATGAATTAATGGTGGATCTTTGATTAGATTCTTATATTTTCCTTTCTTTTTTGGTTCAACTATACAAACTAAAACTTAAAAATCAAATGCAAATAAAAAGGAGAACTGCGGAAGAAAAAACAACATAGTTTTGACTTTGAGTGGGTTTTGCATTTTTCTTTATGTAGCCCTATTCATAATCTGCATATACACACACACAAACCATATATATACACATTATGCAGATTATGAATAGGGCCCGATTCGAAATTGGCCATAAATGAAAGTGGACCAACGAGCGAGTAGAAGAGATAACACAAAGTATTTTGCAGTACTCATCGAATATAATTCGTCACGGGCTTCATTATTTGATCGCACAGGTCAACCACCAGTCTACCACCATTCACATGCTTTTCCTTCTGCTTTTTTTTTTCTCCCTTAATTTTGACTAAAATATAAAAGCATATTATTTCCATTAACAATTAAGTATATCTATAACTATATATATATATATTATATGAAAAATCACTTGTTGACGTGGTGCAATTCTGGAGTTCACCGGTTTCTAATTTTTAATTCTAAAAAATAGGGTTCGCTTATGTGATATCCTCTGATTGACTACCTATTATTTTATGCTTTAAAAATTGGTCTACCTTTTATAAAAGACTATACTAACCCTACTCAAAATCTACAGTTTTCATAAATAGTTCAATCTTGTTAAACATTCACCGTATTGTCAAACTTGCGACTACTATAATATTGTCAAACATCCACCATGTCTACTCCTACAACTGATCATGTCTCGAGTACGTCGACTTAAATACATCTCGAACGGACTAAAAGATATGTGTCAATGTGTTATGGGTATTGAAACACGTTTCAATGGGAGGAGATCCAATTATGGAACTCATTTTGGTCGATGAGCATGTCTGTGAATTCGTGTTTTCTTTTGAATCAATGAGCTCATCTTTGCATCGTTTGATGTACCATAACTCGTGGTTTCTATTTCTTTTGTAAGGTTTACAAATACAAGCTTTTGTTTAGATAAAATTTCATTACATATACGTTATCTGGTTTTAGGATCAATTTTACAAAAATTCGTCATGCATGTGCATCCGCACGGACCACCATCTAGTATATATTTTTATTGATACCAATCCTTCTAAAATTTGGCAAGTATGTACTCTCAATATACTCAATGATAGTAGAGGTCAAAACGTGCATGTAGGTGTATATATATATACACAAACTTTTTTTTTAAAAAATACATATATATATATATATGTTAAATGAACCGGTCTGAAAAATAAAGGTAAAGACAAATCATCTTATGAGTGTAAAATAGAACCGTTTCTAGAAGAATGACAAAGACTTCATTTTAAAATTCATTCATGATTAAACCAGAAATGTTTAAAGCCAAAATGAACACAATAGAGCACACAAATCATTTACTATCTAATTCATGCACAAAAATTAAATTCTATTATTATCATACTGGTTTCGCTATTTATTAATCTAGGGCTCTCTCTCAAATCGTTCTAATACTTTCGTATAACTTTATCAAGCGGAGTTAATGTTTTCATATATACACAAATTTGAATATCTCTTCTTTACCAATGGTTTTAATAAAATCAAAGGCTAATTAAACCAATAACCATAGACAACAGATTAATTAAATATTTAGAAGTGAAAAAATATTATATCGAGAAAATTTTACAAAGAAAATTTCACTTGTGAACAAAAAAAATCTAGAGGTAAAAGATAAAATGCATTTTCTCGGATGTTAAAATAAATTAATCTAGGGTTTTGTATTATTGATTACAATTTCCCTAAAATCAAATGTACAGATAGTATAACTTATAATTTGCAAAAACTTCCATATATATGAGAAAGTTCTGCCAAAGCCTCTAAAATTACAAAATTTTTTCATACTTTCAGCCAAAAAAGCATTCCACTTAAAGCTAATTTGGAATATATTGTGTATATAATTTAAATCATAAATAATCTAAATCTTTAAAAATCGAGTTCATAAACGCCTCTACATAAAAACTAGAGGGAGATACACTTTCGTCTTTTTCTCTCTGAGCCGCAGATCGAGGCAACTCTAGAGTGATGAACTCCGACGCCGGTGGCATAGGAGCTAGCCGGCATCGCCTCCCCTGCATCGTCGACGTCTCCATCTCCTCTTTAGCTTCAGTTTTTCTCGTTTCCTTTTGTCTTTCTTCTTCTTTTCTCTACCCACCTTCCATTAGGTTCTCCGACGATTCTAGAGTTCGCCGCAAACGCCGTAGTACCATCTTTGTCATGTTACTCATTTGTACTCCTCCACTGAACTTTGCCCGGCTCATGGCTGCTAAGAACCTCCGGCGAACAGATCTGAATTTGCATCAACGAGTTTATCTCTCTTCGTCTCCTAGGATGATGACTTATGTCCCTTTGGGGAAGACTTTGTCCCTCTTCTCACCATTCACCGCCGTTGAAGAAAATCTAGAGAAGGTCGGATTAGTAGCTGATGTCTCCCTGGGAACCACCCACAAGTCGGGTAGCAATGAAGTTACCCCTTCATCTGATGCTAAAAAGATGTCGTCTATGTCCCTCTGGAATCCACATTCGACGAAGCAGCAACTTACTGTCGTCTTTCTACAGCCATCGTCGTCTTCCACAAGGGTCAGATCTCAGCCGTCAAAACCACCACACGAGCTTGAGAGTGGAACCCTAGCACAAAGGCAAACCCACCTTCTAAGCCCACTAAAATTAAGGTATGGCAAAGGCCCAATAAGCTTAACGGTTTTTAATGCTTAACGAGCCTTCATGGCCTTAGCCATTGAAATTTCTTCTATGGTAATATCGTTTCCAACGTCACTTGACTTTGGATGCTACAAGAACTTTAAAAAAATTGCCATGGAAAGATATCTTCGTTTACCTTGTCCGACATCTTTGGTTTTGGCCTCAAAGAGCCACTCACAGCAGCCCGCTATCTCCAGAGGTCTCCATCGAAGCTGGTGACCACCACTTCCGCGACAACGTCCACTCCATTTCACGCACCGCTCCGATTAGCATCTTTAACCTCCTGCTTAGATCTCTTCCCCCTCCTGCACAGTCCGATCTCCTCAACCATTCATCTGCCACCGCGGCCTCAGGAGGTCCGATCGTCACAGCCAGATGTAACTCTGCCCTCACCATTATCTTCTAGTTTTGATAGAGCTTCTCGGGCTCTTTACAGACGACTGTGGAGCCCTAGACAAAATAATACATTTGTCTACTCACTGCTATCATCATCACGCATCGTCATCTCGCATCACTCGGACAAAGCTCACACCCGCATCGTTTCACCATATCCGAGCCACAATCACCCAATTGGCAGTAGCTCACACTCGTATCTTTTCACCATATCCGAGTCACTTTTCACATGTCCCTTATACTTCTTCACAAGAAGTCTTCTCAAACCTCATCCTGCCGGGGCCAAGAAAGATCGACTTCCCACTCCTCCTCCTTCATGGAGAGAGCTAATTCGCCATTGTTCCTTTTTCAAGGAAGTCCCTTAGACTTAGCCGTAATGGAGAAGTCTTTTCAAATTTCATCCTGTAGAGGCCAGGAAAGATCACTTCCATTTTCCTCCTCTCTCGAGGAGAGACAACTCCCACCAACCTTAACGTCACAAATCGAATTGATCACTGTGACTAACCCTTCGTCAGTTGAAGAATCAAAAGAGTTCTTCCATGATGTGCTACCAAAATTTTTCAAGTTTGCATCCCTATTCGTACTTTATTCTACATGTTTTGTTATTGTATCGATCTTGACATATTGGAATTTATCTGATAGTGTCATGAATTTTGTATTTGCTTAAGTTTATGAATAAAAGTCGTGCAAAAAAAAAATGCCTCTACATAGAAATGAGAGGAAAAAATTGGAACAATCAAAACTATTATTCAGTAATTACCTTTTGTAGCCTGTAATTTCATAACCCCTACTCCCCTAGGATAAGAATCATGGATATAATATTACATTTCCTCTCTTTATTTTATACGGTAAAAAATATTATGGTGAGGAAAATTTGGATCGAGACATAGAAAATTGAGTAGGTGGCGTCAACGTCCAAAAAGTAACAATAATTCAGGACCAAACGAAATAGAGTTAAGTTACGTCTTCAAAATGTCAATACCGTTCTGCCTTTTCACTTTTAAGAATGTTTCGCATTTCATGTTATTAGGGCATCTTTAACCGTGCATTTTATTTTAAGAAAGAGCAAACCTTCAAAATGAAGATTTAAAGATTGATTGTTTCAACCGTAAACTTTCAAAAAGATTTTTAAAAGTTTATTCATTTGCATTATAGTCCTTAACTTTAACAAAATTTACTATAACAATGATAAATTTCACAAATACATATAAAACATATATTTAATGTATTATACAACACATAATATTACAATATTATAAAATAAAGGATCATATAAATTACGTATACAATATTATAGACTGTTTAACCATACGTTATGTAAAAATAGATTGTCTAACCATACGTTATAATAATTTATATCTATTTGTATAATATATATCCGTTTTGAAAAATTCAAAATACGTTAAATAAGAAAAAATTATTTTTTCGTGTATTTATAATTTCGTTTTCGATATATATAAAAACCTATAGAACCATTTGAAGTTTGGAAGGGTAAAGAGATAATAATGAGAAATTACAATTTAAATTTATTTAATTTTTAAATGAAAAAATACAGATGACTATATTCTTAATTAATCAACCCCAACATATTATTCCACAAAATTACCCTATTTTTAATTTGTAGATTACAAACCTCCTCAATCAATGCATTACCTCATACGCTGATCGTGCATCTCTAAATGTAATACTTAAGTGTTTATGTAATTTGCTTTAATTTGTATTAAGTTTATTCAATGTATTTTTATTTTTTGTGAGCTTTATTTAATGTATTTTATATTCTGTAAATTTTATTTTAATGTTATGTAATATTTATCCTATTTTATTTTATTTTGGTGTACTTCAGTTATTCTAAATTAAGTTTAGTGCATGCATTTGAAAAAATAATAATTATAAGGACAAAAAAGTAGTTTTGAGGATTTAAAGTCTGATTGAAATGACAAAAACCTCAAAATTTAAGGATTTGAGGTTGGGTTAGAGATGTTCTTAGAGTGATGAGAGTTTACGATTGGAAGCATTGTATATTGACTCTCATAAAATAATATGTACAAAGTAGATATCTTCATATAGAGAATAAATTAACCTAACCACTAAGGAATAGAATTACATAGTGATATACACAAATCTCTAGAATATATATACAATATCTTCTTTGATTAGATATGAATCTTCTAAATCCTTCTATACAAAACTTAGTGTTGCTTAAATTGTCATAATTCGAATCAGACACAACCTAGACCGGCCCTGATAATCATATATTTATTGAAGGTTGCAATTGAGAGAAAAAATGGACTGATTTTTTGGATGTCTTTTATAAAAAAACCGTTTTAAAAACTAATTTTTCTATAAAATGGAGGCTAGAAGCGCATGCTTACCTTGTTTAACTTGAAGACCGCCTTTAGACACAACTTAAATTGTTAGAGCAGGAACAACGCGAGTTTCTCCCGTGTTTCTTAACATTTTTTAATATTAAAAAAAGGCAAGAGACGGACTTTTAAAGTCCTAAATTAAGAGACGTTCTTACCGCGTCTCTTAAGCTTTATTTATTTATTTATTTTTTTTTTTTTGGATCAGAACAATTTCATTTTCGGATCGGTTTTGGTTCCATTTCAGATCCGTTTTTTTCGGTTTTTGGATCCGTTACGGATTCGTTTACGATATTTTCGGGTTTCGGATCCGTTTCAGATCCGTTTAAAATATCTCGATCCGAAATCGAACGTACGCGAAAATACCCGAAAATATTCGAATATATCCAAAACCGAACCGAAATCGAACGGGTAACGGAAAATATTTCGGGTTTGGGATCCGTTTCAGATCCGTCAAAAAATTAAATGTATATTAATTTTTATTTCTAAGAACTATAAATTAAGAGACTAGCATTGTAGCACACAATTAATCAAGTCTCTTAACTAAGTCTCTTAGCCTACCGTTAATATGAAAAATTAGTTAAGATTTCCATTAAAGGTCGTAGGGTTGATCATGCTATTATCTCCGACTAGTTAAACTAATGCCGTTTTTAGGAAAATTTATTTAATGCGTCTAATGTTAATTTAATTATTGGAAATCGAATTATTTGCTCCAGCTACTATTCATGTGTAGTAGTTGCCTACTTCGGTTATTTTGTGTTAGGGGGCCGATCTTATTTTATCGCATACTGTAATACATACTGCAACAAAACTGACAATAATAACAATATTTAATTATAACAGTATACTGTGTATATTATAAATGTTGGATTAGGAGACAAATTTGAATAATGCTGGAATGTTGGATGCTTCTGTTTGGATTATGCTTCTGTTGGAATATTATCCGATCCGTTAACATATTAATGTAGACATCTCTTGAAATCTGCTCATAATTTGCATGTGCAATATGGGGTATATACATGAATCAAATTCAATTGTTTGTGGTGGGGCGTTTTGGATTTTTTTCTTTACATACTATACTTATATTCTGTATTTACCTAATTTTGTTTAAATTAATTCACATGCAAATGAACTAATTCATACTCTCTAGCTATGTTTCGTCAAAAGTGTTATTATGATATTTTTTCTGCAAGTTAAAAAAATTGTTAAAATTTTTTTTGTCCATCATTAAAATGCATTAAGAAAATTTTATCTGTTCAAATAATACATTAAAACAATAAGGTTAAAACCAGAATTTTATTTATAAATTTGCATAGAAAATATAAAACGACACATTTTGTAAATAGGAAAGAATAATAAATTATGTGATATTGACATCCTATGCAAAAAAAAAAAATAGTAATAATAAGATTTTGCGGAAACGGGATTGACTCAACTGATTGAATTTTCAATTTCACTAGAGAGATTTCATCCCCACTATCATATTATATAAAGCAGAACGCGTTGGACGTAAACACGACACGTAGACAAAATTGTAACTCTTCCAGATTTTTGACACGAGTATATTTTTAATTAGATCATGACATGTGTCATTGCAAGATAGAAATTAATTTAAACTTTCCTATTTATAAGTTATTTACTTTTTTTTAAAGATAAATAACAAAAAATATGAACATATTAGATTATTATAAAATGGTAACTATATAAATAAAAAGTAAATAAGAGAAAAACAATAAAATGGAAAAATAAAAATTATAACATAGATTTATAATATATAATATTATAAAAGTAATAATGTAATACATGTTTCATAATAGTTATTTTATAGAATACAAATATTTTAAGTTTCAAATTTTTACATTTGATTCATCACAAAAAAATTATTAAAAAAATATGAGAATAATTAATGCTCAAAATATAGTTTTAATAATGATTGATATTTGTTCAATTTCATTTTTACCTAAAATAAAATATATAATTTATTTAAGAGCACTTTTTCATTTATAAATATTATTTCTTATAATGTACTACAATCTGATTCAATTTAATATTTTCTACTTGGGATTCAAAACACATACGAATTTGGATTTAAACTACAATTTATTTACACGAGCCATAATTATGTGTATTATTTGAATTTAGATTTTTATCTAGAATCTACTCATACGAACCATAGTTATGCAAGTTATTAATTTTAAACATTAAATATTTTATTTTTATTCGTATATAACGTGAGTCGTTCGACTTGAGCTTGACACGTTGTCAAATTATAACTCACAAGATTTAGACTCGTGTCACTAATTGATCGGATGATTGACATGTGTTAAGTATTTAAATTTTTTAATTCTGTGTTTACAAATTTTCTATTTTACATAAATAAGTAAATTTTCTATTTCCATTAAATATCGAAAAAATAAATATTAAATATTTTACTTCCGTTAAAAAATTCAATATTAATTATTATATAGCAAATATGATAAAACTATAATATTTAATTATTGTTTTTGGTCACAATTATAATATTTAATTAAAAATGTTGTTTCATGGTAGTTCATAATTTTCAATAACTAACCATGATTTTAATCTATATTTTAAATTTATGGGTTATAGTTAAGTGGATTTCAACTTTAAAACCTAAAATGTTAATGATATTTTTATATTTAATTTCATGTGCATTACACGAGACCTTATCTAGTAATATATAAAGATTTTTTGGCGAATTAGTCATTTAACCTCTTCTAATAATATTTGATTGTTTGATATTTATAAAGATTTTCAAATTTTTTATGATATTGTAGTACTTTTTTAAAAATGTTGTATAAAATTTAATCCGTGTGTATACACGGGGATTTTTCTAGTGATAATATAAAAGGGAAAAAGCTTTGCAAAAATATAAATGCAAAATGAAATTTAATTTCCAACCTAAGTTCTTACTAAATAAAGAGATACTTACCCACTTAACTAATAGTTTTTTGTAATAAAACACTTAAAAATATATACGATCACAAAACATATATGTATTACTTATCCAAAAAACAAAACATATTTACGATCACTCAAGCTTTTCCGAATGGATGTGAAAATTTTAACTCAACGTCCAAAGGAGCTCCTCCGTTACGAGCACCACGACCATTCACGTTGCTCACAATTCCTCCATTAACGCCAAGAAAGTCCACAGTCAACCTACTGGAGCCTCCCATGCTAAGATTGTTTCCGAAATGAGAGTCGAAAATGCTACTTGAACGAGCTTGATGATCTCTTGTCTCAGCTAGAGAGTTCATTAGACCTTGAAGGTTTCCATTTTCACTATCTCCAAAGTCATTAACGACCACACTTGACGAAGATGCAGAAGTTAACCCTCTTAACAAAGCAGAAGCATCGTTGTTAGAAGCATCACCGGTGAAAAGAGAAGGAACACTTGTCTGATTAGAGTTCTTAGTGTTGTCTTGAAAGTATCCGAGGTTGAACAAGTTGTTGTTGTTGTTGATGTCATCACCGAGGCTAATGAGACCATGTTGGTTCATGAGACTTTGATCATTATGGGTCAATAGTCCTTGGTTCGAAGAGCATTGCATGAGGAAATTGGTAGAACTGGTATTAGGGTTTGTGGACTGAGGAAAGTCTTCAAACTTGTTGGAACATGAACGGTTCAGATTGTAACCTGCAGCTAAACCGGAACTTAAATCGTTATTGAAATGGCTACGAGAGAGAGAGCCGCCGTCAAGTCTCCCGTAAAAGCCTTGTCTGCCGCCGCCGGCACCAGCTGCTGCTGCCATTGCCGTGAAGCTCACGGCAGGGTTTCTTGATGTTTCTTGAATTAATGCATCACAGAATGCTCTGTGCGTAATGTAACTATCTCTTCTGCAATAACAACATTATAAAATGTGATTAAGATAATGTTGATATATATGTAAAATATGCAATATTTACCAAATTCTTGAAAATAAAAAGAGATATAAAACCCTAAAAATATAAAGTGTTGATCAACTACTCCTACTATACGTTGACCACAATATTAACTAATTAAACAATGAAACCAAAACACTCTAATACACAGAACAAATCATAAAATTATAATCAATATGCTATGGAGAGAGACAGTGAAACAAGTCGGGGGCCACACGAAGAGAGGAGTTACATGGAAAGAGAGGAACCTGAAGAAGAAAACAAAAGTGGGAATGCATGGAAACAAATCCAACTCACATGTCACCAAATTTAGCATCTTTTTTATTTTTTATCCTCTCTCTTGTTCACTGTCTTACCTCTCTTAATTTTCACTACGTACTCATCAGCAACCAAACAAATATATTGATAGATCCTATGTGAATACATTTATATATTCGTGGCCAATATATATATGATATAAGATGCATAGATTTTAGTCACGAGTCAGTATATATAATGAGGGTACCATACTCATATACTATATAAAGCTTATACAATCATTAGTTAACTTTTTTTTAGTATTCACTAACCGACATGATTTTTTACTGGATTCTCAATCCCAAGCCTACAGTACCAACCTAAAATCTCTAGAGCAAACATGTGAAACCAATATAAATTTTTTTTTGTCACTAGTTGAACTCACGAGATGTGATCTATAACTAAATAACTCTATACTACGCTAAGCAACGCGACTTAGTGAAATCGAATTCCGGTGACTAACACAATTATCATTAATTAAGCGCTATAGACTATATGATATAGGGATTAGCCAAGACATTTCTTCATCTTTAGTTTTGAAACCTTATAATATATAAAATCTACATTCATTTAATCATGTATATTAGTATTTGAAATATGAACTGAATTGTTTGAATGGAATCTATAGAAAGATGGTTTACCTAGAGAAGATGGTACCACAGTCACATCGATACTCTTTGGTACCACAAGTCTTAGAGTGAGCCTTCCAATCAGATTGAACAGCGTAACGCTTAGTGCATTTGTCGCATTTCCATTTCTTTTCGCCGTGCTTCCGGTAATAATGCTTCTTGATTCCGGTAAGGTCTCCGAGGGCACGTGAAGGGTCATGGTGAACGCACGTGGGCTCTGGACAAAGATACACTTTCCTCTTCACTTCTTTGTTAGACTTTTGTTTCAGCTTCCATGGAAGGTTGTGTCCTCTCCTATGAAGCTGCAGATTCTGTTCCCTTTGAAACCCTTTGTTGCATACTTCACACATGAATCTGTTTGTCGCCATTATTGTCTTTGGCGACAAAGCTATCACCTCAGCATCTGGATCTGTTATTAAATTGGATTGAAAAAACATTCATCAATCACAGGAACAAATTTGATAAATATATATGTCACAAAAAATTCAAATCATCATGAATGATACTAAAGGATAGAAGAATCATGATTAGGGTTTTTATTATTTTTTCCCCTAAAAGGAATATTCTTCACTGAGCCTTA
Source organism: Anastatica hierochuntica (assembly GCA_900406275.1). Classification (NCBI taxonomy): domain Eukaryota; kingdom Viridiplantae; phylum Streptophyta; class Magnoliopsida; order Brassicales; family Brassicaceae; genus Anastatica; species Anastatica hierochuntica. The sequence continues at coordinate 12,684 of OVAN01011426.1, forward strand.
ATGATTCTTGTTTTATAACACATACATATAGAAATATATCATAATATTTGTATGTTTAATTAAGAGATACTTGCTTGGGTTTCCAGGTTGGTTTCTTCGTTTCTTGGGTGGTGGAGCAACGGAGTTAGGTTGTTGAATCATCGTCATCGCCATTTCTCCACCGTTAAAGTTGTTTACTCCGCCGTCAGCGCCGGGGAGTAGAAAAGGCTGAGTGGAGGATGATGAAAGTGTGTTGTTATACGGTGAAGACATCTTCTTATTATGGCCTGATCTTGCTTAGTATCTACAAAGATCCAATAAGAAAAATATTTTTTAAGATGAGAGAGAAGATAGAAATCAAATATGACAGGAATTAGAAGAACAGGAAAATTCCATAGGTATTGACGACATGAAGAAAAATAATCACTAGAAGACATTTACAAGAACAGATATAAATCCAAAGAGTTTTGATTTAAATTTGTAAGTTCTTGAAAGAAAACATAGTATTTTTTTTAATTATACCCTTTTGGTCTTGAGATGCAAAGAAAGAAGTCAAGAAGATAAAGGTCAATAAAGAGCTTAAAACTTAGAGACAAAGAAAGAAAACAAGTAGATGATGATGAAGATAATGTTTGAGTGTGAGGAAGAAGAAGACATACTTAAATATATTACTATACAAATACAAACCTCAAAAAAACCCTATCTTTCTCTCCCTCTCTCTTTCTCTCTCTCTCTCTTGCTTTGGATGTTCTTCTCTTTTAATAATTGGGGTTGATGAGTCTTGTATGTATGATGTCCAAAATATATAGAGATATGTATAGTCTCTTCCTTTTTTCATAATAAAGAAGAAAAACTTAATTAATTTGGGGAAAAAAATATAACTTTTTGAAAATTAGTTGCTGCTTCTTATCAACGTATGGTGGTATACTAGTTGAAATATCCATAGATAGTAAGACCACAATTAAAAAAAAAAAAAAGATGTAGTTTTAATTATGATTGACCATTTTAGATGTATAAATTTTTTTCTGTTAACTTTAATCATGATTGACTATTTTAGATATTTTAAATGACAACAATACTTTGTTTTCGTGTATATATCGGAAATTAATTTATTATACATATGTTTCAACTTTTGATTTTCCATTTTCCAAATCTAAAATCTACCAATTCGTATATAAAAATGAAGAAGGTTAACGGTTTGGGTATCATTGTAAAAAGGTGGAATGTGTGCACATGCGAGTTTGGCCAAGGGGCCACTTCAAACTTTTTCTCGTGTCTCGCTAATGGCTTCAAGACAAAACCTCTCCCTAGGGTTGAGCAAAGTATAAGTGATATTTACTTTGAATTGTTACTCGCGTGAATTCGATCCGCCAAATCTGGACATCTGTAATTTTTCGAAGCAAAACAAATATTTATAAATAATATTCATTAAAAGCGGAGCAAATCACAAATACTAAAATTTTGAAAGACGAATATCCTCTCCGCTCCAACATATATATATATATATATATATATAATTTGTATAGTTATCTCTATATATAAATCAAATACATTATATCCATCAAATTACTTATAAAATATTAACTTAAGAAAAAAATGTATAAAAATATAAAAATTGGATCATCGTTGTTAAAATTTATTTAAATTTTTTTTTGTAGTTTTGAAATATACATAGCGGATAATTTTTTTTTTTACTTATTAGTTTATATTATGTATAAATTTTCTTGGGGGACTTACAAAAATACACCTTTGTATTGTCTGTTTTTCAAAAATACACCTGCTTGAAAAAAATTATTTTTACACCTTACTTTTTAACGAAAAAGACCATTATACCCCTAGACTAAAAGAAACCTAATTTCTGATTTTCTCATATCGTCGACTATTATCGACGGCGATTTTGGGGAGTTTACGGCGATAATTTTTCCGGCGATATTCGCGACGATCAACTGCAAATTTGGGGGCGATTTCCGTTAGTCGATCTTCGCAACAGTTCTCAAGCAAGGTAATTACCTTGATGACGATGATTGAGCTTTATTCCGTTTGCGGCGATTGGAAATTT
>OVAN01011427.1:1440-14721 GCA_900406275.1 Anastatica hierochuntica
CTTATTCCTATGGTGTTCCTGGGAAGATGCAATCAGGTCTCGGACTTGATGTTCAGCAATCCTTCGAGCACTTTCCAAAGCAGAGATCCTTCTGTCCTTNATCGAGGGTTTGGCTCTCGGCTTTCCCCTGGAGAGCTGTCAGCAGAGAGCTGAGCTCATCTGCCTCGACTCGAAGCTTAGAGACTTGAGCTTTGGCCTGGTCCAGGTCCTCTTTCGTGGCTCTAAACAGCTCCTTGACTTGAGCTAATTCTCCAGCATTAGGGGCTCCATTAACAGTGTCCTCGAACTTTAACTGGGCTCTGTTAATAGCTCCAACTAACTGCCATAAGAAGCAACAAGCATTAAACGAAATGTTTAAAGGGGAATTGGACACATTCAAAATATAAAAAAAAGAAGAGAGTTCCTTGAGACCTCATACCTGACCAAGGTGATGAGCGATCTCAATATATTCATCTCTGTTGAATAAGTTGTTAATGGAAGGAAGGGTGCACCCAGTCCTCTTCATGTGCCTCATCAACGTCCCAAGCCCCCAGGGGTCATCTAGAATCGATCCTGAGCTAAGGTCGGATATGTACTATAAATAAAGCCCCCATAAATTTTCTCAATTATGAAAAATAGTAGTCATCAAAGTTAGAATCCAAATATAAATGTATCATTACAGTATTTAGTCAAAAGTTTGTGAGCATAAACTCATGTATTACTTAAGATAACACACAAGTTGTAAAAAATTTGTTTGTTTGATTTTCTTATGATAGTGAATCTAATGCACATTTTCTCGGCTCGTTGTTAACTTCAGAAAAATTATTTTGCTATGTTTTGTTTTGTAAAACTTCTATTAATATCGTAATTAACGATTGAATATTTTTTTTTTCCTGTTCTTACCAATGCCATGATGCAATAAAAAAAATGTTACCAAATGCCAAAAGTCAAAGCATAGTGAAAACCAAATTAGAAGTTATAAATATCATTTTTCCGACCTATCGGATTTGAACCATTTACCTAAGGATATTCTTCTACAATTACAATCACTCTCTCTATAAACTGGGGTAAGGTCAATTTTATATTCACTTTGTTCATTATTTTGAATTATTGAAAATTGGCTTCTTTTATGATCAAAACATAGTGTATGCATATAGTTGAAAAAAAACCCGGTAAAAAGTTTTCGGTTATATTCGAGTGCGATGGTTGTCGTCAATAACCCGATATACAAAATTAATTTTTTTTTATCAAATGACTATAGCAACCAAATGCACTTGAAAACTCTTTGAATCTTTCAAAAAATGAAACGATTAATTCTTATCAAAACCTCAACATTTGGACCTTGTCAAGCAAAACAAATAATAACCCAGGTAACACCCGACAAACACCCTAAACATTCATCAATCTTTTATTTAACTTGAACTTTTAACAAATGAGACCAAAAACTTGTATTTTGTATTTTTTAAATTTTAACCACCATAATTTGGCAAGACGAACATAGATTTATACAACTAATAGGCTAAAGTAGAATATTGAGGAACCATAATTAAATAAATATGTAGTTTATTTTGAAAACTCATGTTACTCTTATAAAGAGAAAAAGTTCGACAAGAAAAGCTCAGAATATTTTGTTTATGAAACTCCTAATTTTTATTTTCTACGCTTACAAATTGAAAACTTGACAATTACTATAAAGAATGTTTAAATATTATATATATATATATATATATATATATATGCATGTGATATTGAGAGTAGCAATAATTAGTTATTGTTGGTGTAATGGTACGTTAAATTCATGATTGAACGTTGTTGTGAGCATTATAATCATTCAAAGGATGTTTACAACATAAAAAAGGTACCACCTACAAACTTTTAAAAAACAATATATTTCTCTTTTGTTACTATTTCTATTGGTTACACTAATTATCAGACATGGATCAATGGTACCAATATTACTTATTAGTTTTATACTTTCTGAATGTTTCTTATGCCTAGAAAAGATCTAACGAGATTAAACCATATCCATTTTACATAAGATGGTTTCAAAACGTCTTATAGTTTAGGTAAATATATATTGTATGGGTAAATGTAAAATGGAAATTAAAAAGTTTAAATAAAAAAATCTGACCTACCGGATTCGAACTAATGACCTAAAGATTTTCCGCATCAACTACAGTCCTCCGGTCTACCAACAGAGCTAAGGTCGGATATGTATTATACATATAGCCCCCATAAATGTCCTAAATTATGAAAAATAGTAGTCATACAAGTTAGAATGCAAATATAAATGAATCATTAGAGTATTTAGTCAAAAGTTTGTGAGCATAAACTCATGTAATACTTAAGATAACACACAAGTTGTAAAAGTTTTGATCGTTTGATTTTCTTATGATAATGAATCTCATGCATATTTTCTCAGCTCGCTATTCACTTCAGAAAACTTATTTTGCTATCTTTTGTTTGGTAAAACTTTTATTAATATCATAATTAGCATTTGAATATTTTTTACCTGTCCTTACCAAGGCCATGCATGCAATAAAAAAAAGTTACCAAATTCCAAAAGTCAAAGCATAGTGAAAACCAAATTAGAAGTTACAAATATCATTTTTCCGACCTACCGGATTTGAAACAGTGACCTAAGGATATTCTTCTTCAATTACAATCACTCTCTCTACAAACTGAGGTAAGGTCAGTTTAAAATTCACTTTGTTCATTATTTTGAATTATTGAGATTTGGCTTCATTTATGATCAAAACATGATGTATGCATGTCGTTGAAAAAAACCAGGTAAAAAGTTTTCGTTTATATTCGAGTGCGATGGTTGTCATCAATAACCCGATATACAAAATAAATGTTTTTTTATCTAATGACGATAGCAACCAAATGCACTTGAAAACTCTTTGAATCTTTCAAAAAATGAAACGATTAAAACTTATCAAAACCTCAACATTTGAACCTTGTCAAGCAAAACATATATTAACACCGGTAACACCCGACAACCACCCTAGACATTCAACAATCTTTTATTTAACTTGAACTTTTAACACATGAGACAAAAAATATGTATTTTGTATTTTTCAAATTTTAACCACCATAATTTGGCAAGACAAACATAACTTTATACGACTAATAGGCTAAAGTAGAATATTGAGGAACCATAATTAAATAGTGATGTGGTTTATTTTGAAAACTTATCTTACTCTTATATAGAAAAAGAGTTCGAAAAGAAAAAAGCTCATAATATTTTAATTATGAAACTCCTAATTTTTATTTTCCACGCATACAAATTCAAAAAACTTGACAATTTCTATAGAGAATGTTTAAATATTATATACTTATATGCATGTGATATTGAGCGTAGCAATAGTTGTTTATTATTGGTGTAATGGTACGTTAAATTCGTGATTCAACGTAGTTGTGAGCATTATAATCATTCAAAGGATGTTTACAACATAAAAAAGGTACCATCTACAAAAATTTAAAAATAATATATTTCTCTTTTGTTACTCTTTCTATTGGTTATACTAATTATCAGACATGGATCGAGGGTACCAATAGTACTTATAAGTTTTATACTTTTTGAATGTTTCTTAAACCTAGAAAACATCTAATTAGATTATAGCATATCTATTTTACATATGATGGTTTCAAAACGTCTTATTGTATAGGTAAATATATATTGTATGGGTAAATGTAAAATGGAAATAAAAAAGATTAAATAAAAAAACTCCAACCTACCGAATTGAAACCAGTGACCTAAAGATTTTCCGCATCAACTACAGTCCTCCGCTCTACCAACTGAGCTAAGGTCGGATATGTACTATACATATAGCCCCCATAAATGTTCTCAAATATGAGAAATAGTTGTCATCAAAGTTAGAATGCAAATATAAATGAATCATTAGAGTATTTTGTCAAAAGTTTGTGAGAATAAACTCATGTTTTACTTAAGATAGCACACAAGTTGTAAAATTTTTGTTCGTTTGATTTGCTTATGATAATGAATATAATGCACATTTTCTCGGCTCGCTGTTCACTTCAGAAAACTTCTTTTGCTATGTTTTGTTTTGTAAAAATTCTATTAATATCGTAATTAGCATTTGAATCTTTTTACCTGTTCTTACAAATGCCATGCATGCAATAAAAAAAAAGTTACCAAATGCCAAAAGTCAAATCATGGTGAAAACCAAATTAGAGGTTATAAATATCATTTTTCCGACCTACCGGATTTGAAACAGTGACCTAAGGATATTCTTCTTCAATTACAATCACTCTCTCTACAAACTGAGGTAAGGTCAGTTTTATATTCACTTAGTTCATTATTTTGAATTATTGAAACTTGGCTTCTTTTATTATCAAAACATGGTGTATGTATATAGTTGAAAAAACCGGATAAATAGTTTTCGTTTATATTCGAGTGCGATGGTTGTCATCAATAACCCGATATACAAAATAATTGTTTTTTTACCAAATGACTATAGCAACCAAATGCACTAGAAATCTCTTTGAATCTTTCAAAAAATGAAACGATTAAAACTTATCAAAACCTCAACATTTGAACCTTGTCAAGTCAAACATATATTAGCCCTGGTAATACCCGAAAATCACCCTAGACATTCAACAATCTTTTATTTAACTTGAACTTTTAACACATGAGACCAAAAACTTATATTTTGTATATTTTCAATTTTAACCACCATAATTTGGCAAGACGAACATAACTTTATACAACTAATAAGCTAAAGCAGAATGATGAGGAACTTTAATTAAATATTTATGTGGTTTACTTTGAAAACTTATGTTACTCTTATACAGAGAAAGAGTTCGGAAAGAAAAAAGGTCATAATATTTTGTTTATGAAACTACTAATTTTTATTTTCTACGCTTATAAATTGAAAACTTGACAATTTCTGTAGATAATGTTTAAATATTATATACATATATGCATGTGTAATTGAGCGCAGCAATAATTGTTTATTATTGGTGTAATTGTACGTTAAATTCGTGATTCAACGTGGTTGTGAGCATTATAATCATTCAAAGGATGCTTACATGATAAAAAAAGGTACCACCTACAAATTTTAAAAAGTAATATATTTCTCTTTAGTTACTCTTTCTATTGGTTACACAAATTATCAGACATTGATCAAGGGTACCAGTGTTAGTTATAAGTTTTATACTTTCTGAATGTTTCTTAAACCTAGAAAACATATAATGAGATTATACCATATCTATTTTACATATGATGGTTTCAAAACTTCTTATTGTTTAGGTAAATAGATATTGTATGGGTAAATGTAAAATGGAAATGAAAAAGTTTAAATAAAAAAACTCCGACCTACCGGATTCGAACCAATGACCTAAGGATTTTCCGCATCAACTACAATCCTCCGCTCTACCAACTGAGCTAAGGTCGGATATGTACTATATATATAGCCCCCATAAATGTTCTCAATTATGAAAAATAGAAGTCAACAAAGTTAGAATAAAAATATAAATGAATCATTAGAGTATCTTGTCAAAAGTTGGTGAGCATAAACTCATGTTTTATTTAAGATAACACACAAGTTGTAAAATTTTTGTTCGTTTGATTTGCTTATGATAATGAATCTAATGCACATTTTCTCGGCTCGCTGTTCACTTCAGAAAACTTCTTTTGCTATGTTTTGTTTTGTATAACTTCTATTAATATCGTAATTAGCATTTGAATTTTTTTTACCTGTTCTTACCAATGCCATGCATGCAATAAAAAAAAGTTACCAATTGCCAAAAGTCAAAGCGTAGTGAAAACCAAATTTGAAGTTATAAATATCATTTTTCCGACCTAACGGATTTGAAACAGTTTCCTATGGATATTCTTCTTTAATTACAATCACTCTCTCTACAAACTGAGGTAAGGTCAGTTTTATATTTACTTTGTTCATTATTTTGAATTATTGAAAACTGGCTTCTTTTATGATCAAAACATGGTGTATGCATGTAGTTGAAAAAATCCGGGTAAAAAGTTTTCGGTTATATTCGAGTGCGATGGTTGTCATCAATAACTCGATATAAAAAATAAATGTTTTTTATGAAATGACTATAGCAACCAAATGCACTTGAAAACTCTTTGAATTTTTCAAAAAATGAAACGATTAAAACTTATCAAAACCTCAAAATTTGAACCTTGTCAAGCAAAACATATATTAACCCTAGTAACACCCGACAACCACCCTAGACATTCAACAATCTTTTATTTAACTTGAACATTTAACACATGAGACCAAAAACTTGTATTTTGTATTTTTCAAATTTTAACCACCATAATTTGGCAAGACAAACATAGCTTTATACAACTAATAGGCTAACGTAGAATATTGAGGAACCATAATTAAATAGTTATGTGGTTTATTTTGAAAACTTATCTTACTCTATACAGAGAAAGAGTTCGAAAAGTAAAAATCTCATAATATATTGTTTATGAAACTCCTAATTTTTTTTTCTACGCTTACAAATTGAAAACTTGGCAATTTCTATAGAGAACATTTTAATATTATATACTTATATGCATGTGATATTGAGCGTAGCAATAATTGTTTATTATTGTTGTAATGGTATGTTAAATTCGTGATTCAACGTAGTTGTGAGTATTATAATCATTCAAATGATGTTTACAACATAAAAAAGGTACCACCTAAAAAATTTTAAAAATAATATATTTCTCTTTTGTTACTATTTCTATTGGTTACACTAATTATCAGACATGGATCAAGGGTACCAGTATTACTTATAAGTTTTATACTATTTGAATGTTTCTTAAACCTAGAAAACAACTAATGAGATTATACCATATCTATTTTACATATGATGGTTTCAAAACGTCTTATTGTATAGGTAAATATATATTATATGGGTAAATGTAAAATGTAAATGAAAAATTTTAAATAAAAAAAATCTGACCTACCGGATTCGAACGAGTGACCTAAGGATTTTCCGCATCAACTACAGTCCTCCGCTCTGTCAACTGAGCTAAGGTCGGATATGTACTATACATATAGCCCCCATAAATGTTCTCAATTATGAAAAATAGTAGTCATCAAAGTTAGAGTGCAATTATAAATGAATCATTAGAGTATTTAGTCAAAAGTTTGTGAGCATAAACTCATGTAATACTTAAGATAACACACAAGCTGTAAAATTTTGTTCGTTTGATCTTCTTATGATAATGAATCCAATGCACATTTTCTCGGCTCGCTGTTCACTTCAGAAAACTTCTTTTGCTATGTTTTGTTTTGTAAAACTTCTACTAATATCGTAATTAGCATGTGAATCTTTTTTAACTATTCTTACCAATGCCATGAATGCAATAAAAAAAAGTTACTAAATGCCAAAATTCAAAGCATAGTGAATACCAAATTAGAGGTTATAAATATCATTTTTCCGACCTACCGGATTTGAAACAGTGACCTAAGGATATTCTTCTTCAATTACAATCACTCTCTCTACAAACTGAGGTAAGGTCAGTTTTAAATTCACTTTGTTCATTATTTTTAATTATTGAAAATTTGCTTCTTTTATGATCAAAACATGGTGAATGCATGTAGTTTAAAAAAATCAGGTAAAAACTTTTCGGTTTTATTCGAGTGCGATGGTTACCATCAATTAACCGATATACAAAATAATTTTTTTTTTACCAAATGACTATAGCAACCAAATGCACTTGAAAACTCTTTGAATCTTTCAAAAAATGAAACGATTAAAACTTATCAAAACCTCAACATTTTAACCTTGTCAAGCAAAACATATATTAGCTCTGGTAATACCCGACAACCACCCTAGACATTCAACAATCTTTTATTTAACTTGAACTTTTAACACATGAGACTAAAAACTTATATTTTGTATATTTTCAATTTTAACCACCATAATTTGGCAAGACGAACATAACTTTATACATCTAATAGGCTAAAGCAGAATGATGATGAACCATAATTAAATATTTATGTGATTTACTTTGAAAACTTATGTTAGTCTTATACAAAGAAATAGTTCGAAAAGAAAAACCTCATAATATTTTGTTTATGAAACTCTTAACATTAATTTTCTACGCTTACAAATTGAAAACTTGACAATTTCTGTAGATAATGTTTAAATATTATATACATATATGCATGTGTAATTGAGCGTAGCAATAATTGTTTATTATTGGTGTAATTGTACGTTAAATTTGTGATTCAACGTGGTTGTGAGCATTATAATCATTCAAAGGATGCTTACAAAGTAATATATTTCTCTTTTGTTACTCTTTCTATTGGTTACACTAATTATCAGACATGGATCAAGGGTACCAGTATTAGTTATAAGTTTTATACTTTCTGAATGTTTCTTAAACCTAGAAAACATCTAATGAGATTATACCATATCTATTTTACATATGATGGTTTCAAAACTTCTTACTGTTTAGGTAAATAGATATTGTATGGGTAAATGTAAAATGGAAATGAAAAAGTTTAAATAAAAAAACTCCGACCTACCGGATTCGAACCAGTGACCTAAGGATAGTCCGCATCAACTACAGTCCTGCGCTCTACCAACTGAGCTAAGATCGGATATGTACTATACATATAGCGCCCATAAATGTTCTCAATTATGAAAAATAGTAGTCATCAAAGTTAGAATGCAAATATAAATGAATCATTAGAGTATTTAGTCAAAAGTTTGTGAGCATAAACCCATGTATTACTTAAGATAACACACAAGTTGTAAAAATTTTGTTCGTTTGATTTGCTTATGATAATGAATCTAATGCACATTTTCTCGGCTCGCTGTTCATTTCAAAAAACTTCTTTTGCTATGTTTTGTTTTGTAAAATTTCTATTAATATCGTAAATAGCATTTGAATCTTTTTTGCCTGTTCTTACCAATGCCTTGCATGCCATAAAAAAAGTTACCAAATGCCAAAAGTCAAAGCATATTGAAAACCAAATTAGAAGTTATAAATATCATTTTTCCGACCTAACGGATTTGTAATAGTGACCTAAGGATATTCTTCTTCAATTACAATCAATCTATCTACAAACTGAGGTAAGGTATGTTTTATATTCAGTTTGTTCATTATTTTGAATTATTGAAAATTGGCTTCTTTTATGATCAAAACATGGTGTATGCATGTAGTCGAAAAAAACCGGGTAAAAAGTTTTCGGTTATAATGGAGTGCGATTGTCGTCAGCAATAGCCCGATATACAAAATAAATGTTTTTTAATAAATAACTATAGCAACCAAATGCACTTGAAAACTCTTTGAATCTTTCAAAAAAATGAAACGATTAAAACTTATGAAAACCTCAACATTTGAACCTTGTCAAGCAAAACATATATTAACCCTGGTAATACCCGACAACAACCCAAGACATTCAACAATCTTTTATTTAACTTGAACTTTTTACACATGAGACCAAAAACTTGTATTTTTTATTTTTCTTAATTTTAACCACCATAATTTGGCAAGACGAACATAGCTTTATACAACTAATAGGGTAAAGTAGAATATTGAGGAAAAATTATTAAATAGTTATGTTGTTTATTATGAAAACTTATGTTACTCTTATACATAGAAAGAGTTCGAAAAGAAAAAAGCTCATAATATTTTGTTTATGAAACTCCTAATTTTTATTTTCTAAGCTTACAAATTGAAAACTTGTCAATTTCTATAGATAATGTTTCAATATTATATACATATATGCATGTGATATTGAGAGTAGCAATAATTATTTATTATTGGTGTAATGGTACTTTAAATTCATGGTCGAACGTGGTTGTAACTTTATAGTCATTCAAAGGATGTTTACAACATAAAAAAGGTACCACCTACAAAATTTTAAAAAATAATATATTTATCTTTTGTTACTCTTTCTATTGGTTACACTAATTATCAGACATGGATCGAGGGTACCAGTATTACTTATAAGTTTTATACTTTTTGAATGTTTCTTAAACCTAGAAAACATTTAATGAGATTATACCATATCAATTTTTACATATGATGGTTTCAAAACGTCTTATTGTTTAGGTAAATATATATTGTATGGGTAAATGTAAAATGGAAGTGAAAAAGGTTAAATAAAAAACTCCAACCTACCAAATTCGAACCATTGACCTAAGGATTTTCTGCATCAACTACAGTCCTCCGCTCTACCAACCGAGCTAAGGTCGGATATGTACTATACATATAGCCCCCATAAATGTTCTCAATTCTGAAAAATAGTAGTCATCAAAGTTAGAATGTAAATATAAATTAATTATTAGAGTATTTAATCAAAAGTTTGTGAGTATAAACTCATGTATTACTTAAAATAACACACAAGTTGTAAAAATTTTGTTCGTTTGATTTGCTTATGATAATGAATCTAATGCACATTTTCTCGGCTCGCTGTTCACTTCAGAAAACTTCTTTTGTTATGTTTTGTTTTGTCAAACTGTTATTAATATCGTAATTAACATTTGAAAATTTTTTACCCGTTCTTACCAATGCCAAGCATGCAATAAAAAAAGTTACCAAATGCCAAAAGTCAAAGCATAGTGAAAACCAAATTAGAAGTTATAAATATCATTTTTCCGACCTACCGAATTTGAACCAATGACTTAAGGATATTCTTCTTCAATTACAATCACTCTCTCTACAAACTGAGGTAAGGTTAGTTTTGAATTCACTTTTTTCATTATTTTGAATTGTTGAAAATTGGCTTCTTTTATGATCAAAACATGGTGTATGCATGTAGATTAAAAAACTTGGTAACAAGTTTTCGGTAATATTCGAGTGTGATGGTTGTCGTCGATAACCCGATATATAAAATAAATATTTTTATCAAATGAATTTAGCAACCAAATGCACTTGAAAACTCTTTGAATCTCTCAAAAAAATGAAACGATTAAAACTTATAAAAACCTCAACATTTGAACCTTGTCTAGCAATACATATATAAACCCTGGTAACACCCGAAAACCACCTTAGACATTCAACAATCTTTTAATTAACTTGAACTTTTAACACATGAGACCAAAAACTTGTATTTTGTATATTTTTAATTTTAACCACCATAATTTGGCAAGACGAACATAACTTTATAAAACTAATAGGGTAAAGCACAATGCTGAGGAACCATAATTAAATATTTATGCGGTTTATTTTGAAAACTTATGTTACTCTTATACAGAGAAAGAGTTCGAAAAGAAAAAAGCTCATAATATTTTGTTTATGAAACTCCTAATTTTTATTTTCTACGCTGACAAATAGAAAACCTGACAATTTCTAAAGATAATATTTAAATATTATATACATATATGCATGTGATATTGAGAGTAGCAATAATTGTTTATTATTGGTGTAATGGTACGTTAAATTCATGATTGAACGTGGTTGTGAGCATTATAATCATTCAAAGGATGTTTACAATATAAAAAAGGTACCGCCTATAAAATTTTAAAAAGTAATATATTTCTCTTTAGTTACTCTTTCTATTGGTTACACAAATTATCAGACATTGATCAAGGGTACCAGTATTACTTATCAGTTTTATACTTTTTGAATGTTTCTTAAACCTAGAAAACATTTAATGAGATTATACCATATCTATTTTACATATGATGGTTCCAAAACGTCTTATTGTGTAGGTAAATATATATTGTATGGGTAAATGTAAAATGGAAATGAAAAAGGTTAAATAAAAAAAATCCGACCTAACGGATTCGAACCAGTGACCTAAGGATTTTATGCATCAACTACAGTCCTCCGCTTTACGAAGTGAGCTAAGATCAGATATATACTATACATATAGCCCCATAAATGTTCTCAATTATGAAAAATAGTAGTCATCAAACTTAGAATGCAAATATAAATGAATCATTAGAGTATTTAGTCAAAAGTTTGTGAGCATAAACCCATGTATTACTTAAGATAACACCCAAGTTGTAAAAATTTTGTTCGTTTGATTTGCTTATGATAATGAATCTAATGCACATTTTCTCGGCTCGCTGTTCACTTCAGAAAACTTCTTTTGCTATGTTTTGTTTTGTAAAACTTCTACTAATATCGTAATTTAATTTTTGAATATTTTTACCCCTTCTTACCAATGCCATGAATGCAATAAAATTTTTTAACTTACCAATTGCCCAAATTCAAACCATTTTTCAACGTTATTGGGGGACTATGAAGGAAGATATAGTTGGCTTGGTCAGGGATTTTTTCCGATCTGGAAAATTTGATGCTCGGTTAAATGAAACTATTTGTCTCATACCTAAGACAGGTCAACCCAAGCGGATGTCAGAACTTCGGCCTATTAGTCTTTGTAACGTTGCTTACAAGATTATCTTTAAAGTCCTATGCTTGCGGTTAAAGAAACTTTTACCCCGCATCATTTCGGAGACACAATCCGCTTTTGTCTTTGGGCGTTTAATCACGGATAACATTTTGATTGCTCAGGAAATGTTTTATGGTTTGCATACTAATCAGAAGTGCCGCCATGATTTTATGGCCATTAAAACGGATATGAGTAAGGCATATGATAGAGTTGAATGGCCTTTTCTGGAGGTTGTCCTACAGAAGTTAGGTTTTGGGCAAAGGTGGATATCCTGGCTAATGTGGTGTATTCGCTCGGTTACTTACAAGATACTTTTTAATGGCCGCCCTACGGGGAACATAGTTTCCCAGAGAGGACTGAGACAAGGGGACCCTCTGTCCCCGTATCTTTTTATTATTTGTACGGAAGTTTTGATTGCTAATATTAAATGGAAGGAATGAGATGGCTCTATAAGGGGTGTTCAAATAGCTAAATACAATCCGGCTATATCGTATCTCCTTTTTGCTGATGATAGCCTTTTTCTGTAAGGCGGAGCGCTTACAATGTCAAGCTATCTTGGACGTTTTACATGAATATGGGCATGCTTCAGGGCAAGTAATAAATTTTGATAAATCATCGGTGATGTTTGGGAGGAATGTTCCGGAATGGGAAAAGGCTTTGGTGAAAACGGTGCTAGGTATTTCACAGGAGGGAGGTATGGGCACGTATCTTGGAATCCCTGAGAGTCTGAGGGGTTCCAAGAGTCAAATTTTTAATTTCATTAGGGAACGACTAGGCGACTGGGTGAATGATTGGTCCTCCAAGTTCCTATCCAAGGGGAGCAAAGAGATTCTGATTAAATCAGTTGCTCTTGCCTTGCCCAATTATGTCATGTCATGTTTTAAACCCCCAAGGGTTAACTAATAAGTTGACTAGTGCGATTTCTAAATTCTGGTGGAGTTTCAATGGATGTAACCGCGGTCTC
>OVAN01011428.1:0-14720 GCA_900406275.1 Anastatica hierochuntica
TTTATCCCATGCAACCCAATGGAGACCGCGGTGACATCCATTGGAGCTCCAAAGAAATAATTTATATCATCTAAAAAAATTAAAAGATTTGAATTTGATTATTAGTAAGTCGAAATATATTTCATTATCAAAACACAAAACAGTTTACATTATATAAATATATTTTATATTTTTTTCTCGTACAAGATGCGAGATGTCATCTAGTTATACATGAAACTACACAGATTTCTTACGTTTAAAACTTTTTTTTAACAAAAAGCCCATATTAAATTCAACTAACAAAATTTAGTTAACCGTAAATATTAATGCAGAGATTTGAATCATCCTTCTTAATAAAATGTCGTTAATCCTCTCAAGCAAATTAATAAGTCATCACGAACTATCAAACTACTCTTCTTTTCTTAACTAAGATCAGGTTATATTAGACTGTTAGTTTTGTTTCTTATTTTATTAATTATGCCCTCTCCAATTTTTATCTATATTTGGACATACTTGATTGTTCTTGTTTGTTAGGTATTTTAATTAAGAGAAATTCTCTTAGATAGCACACTTTTGTGTTTTTTTGCCACATGTAGCATATAAACCCAAAATTCTCAACCCTAGCATATTTAACACACGGTATACCGAAAATACCCCTGTGTAATTTTGGGTTTAAGGTTTAGGGTTTAGGATTTAGGGTTTAGTGTTTAGGGTTTAGTGTTTAGGGTTTAGAGAAAATGAGAACCCTAAGCCACATTTTAAAAATGGTCAGGGATAAAATGGTCATTCTAACATTTTAAAAATGCTACACGTGAAAAACACTAAGCCACATGCTAATTGTGTCCAGAAAATGAGAAAATGTGCTATATTTGAGAATTGTCCTTTTATTAAACTTGTGAATTTTAAGGCATGAATTTGTACTATAGATGATTTAGAAAAAGATGCATTTTGAGAAAAGTTATATCTGTTGTTCATTAATTGAGCTTGATACGTGGACATGATGATTTGCTTCTTTTTTGTTCGTCCAAAACTGCAGACTCTTTTTTCATTATTTCTAAAACTTCTCGATAAAGCAAAACTTTATTTTGTTACATGATATGTTGGTTTTATATAATTTATAATAATTTTTTTATTTTATTTTTTTCCAGACATAAAGTTATAGAGAAGTTTTTGAAAAGAAAAGCTTCTACTCCTTATTTAGTGAGTTAGATAATCTGCCATGAGATCGAGTTGATAAAAAAAATATAAAAATATCTTCTAGATCAAAGAAATAAAGTAATCCGCTTATACTTGATGAAATGTCCTTGTCAATCTCGTAGTCATATTTTCAAACAAACACCAAAAAGAGGTATATTAACGCCATTTAATCCTTCTTGGTTTGATCAATATCGTAAGTAGTTAGAATTTAGGTAAAGAAAGATGTATCTTTTGTCTATGTTGTTACTTGTTAAGAGAAAATTGATGTATTCTTATTTTATTGGTTTTTATCATATTTTTATCCGAGAAAATGGTGTTTTGATATTGCATTTGGTTCTCTTTGGATTCGTTTTCAGTTCCTTGCTATCTTTTCAGGTTATAGGTATTACATGTAGAAAAGAATGTGTTTGGTCATCATTTGAGAAGTTTTGAAGTTTGCGCGTTGAAGATTTCACGGACCTTGACAGAATGTCAGGGATCGACCGAGCCTTGCCATTAGAGCGCCTGATCCTTGTCGTTTTACGACAGGAGGATTCGTGGGCATAATGACAGGGATCGACCAATCCTTGTCGTGGATAGGGTGATCCCTGTCACGACGCGACCAGACCGACTTAATATAAATCAGATGTGAAGAATCGAAGAACCGAATACATGTTAAAACACCCATACTCGATTTTCTTATTTCATTATGCTTTTTCATGAGTTTTTGAGCAACTAAGAGAGCTTTGTAACCTAAAGGAGACAAATTCCAATATATAGTTTTTCGAGAAGAATTTCAAACCATTTACTCTTTGATTTTGATTTAATACAACATGTCTCTCTTGATTTCATCTTGTGTTGTTTCAACCGCCATGTGTGAGCAGTTCTATAGTTGGGTTTAGGGTTTCTCACATAGGGATTTCATGATTCAGCGATTGTTAGATTAGTGAATTATCAATTGAACTTCGCTTAACATTGTTCTTAAGGCTTAAATTATCTTGATAACCTAGTTATGATTTTAGGTTATCTCACGCACCGGAAGTGTTCGATGAAATTCCTGAATGAATGTTGAGTGAGCAAATTGTCTTAGACCAATAGAAGTTGATTGTTATGCGATTTGTGAACAAATCATTCCTATTTAGAATACATGTTTAGGATTCAAAACTCAACAGAAGTTAGTGACTAGGATCTTTAAATATATATAGCTAGCGCTACTGAAGTAGGTTGATTATAATTTAGTAAATAGAGTTCTAGATGGTTCTTAATCGTTTTTTCATTAACCAATCTGGAATCCTGATGAAATGATTTTTTTGAGAACACCCCGTGCCCAACGTTTTCTCTGATTGATTACTAACCAACTCGTCTAATTGCTCTTTGTTTGCTTATTTCAATTTTAGCATATCTCAACCAACTCTTCCTTTTTGTCTTTGCCCGCGTTTAATCTAAAGTTCTTCAAGTGATCTTTGGTTCATGTAGTTTTGATCCCGAACCACTACAATGTATTTAACTGTACGCTTGCAGTGGTTTCTCTGGTGAAACCTGACTTATCAACAATGTTGGTAAATGTGGAACAAATGAAGCATGGACCATTAACGGTGTTTCTAGCTGGAAAAAGTTCATAACATGTGGGAGGTGTTAATGACCATGAAGTGTGAAAATTTAATGAAAGAAGGTCAGTTAATCAAACATGTTTTTCATAGACAAGATGTTATTACAAAGAATGAGTAATGAATTTGGTTGAATGCTTCAATTGATACTTCCATATTCTTGTTGTAACAAGAGTTACCATTTCGTGGTAATCATAAGAAAGATGAATCTAGTAATAGAATAAACCTTTTGAATTCTTGAAACACACCGCTGGACAAAAAAAAGTTGTGAAAATGTTGTTCTAGAAAATGCTCTTGCAAACAATCATATGACATGTGTAATGATTCAGAAAGACCTTGTGCATTATTTTTCCGAAGAAGTATCAAATATGTTATGGATGAAATTGATCGTGATGTATTCGGTTTTGTTGTGTATGAGTCTGCTGGTGTTTTTTAGAAAGATAAAATGGTTGCAATGTTTCTGTTTGTTGATAAAAGTGGGATAGAGAAAGAGATATTCTCATTATTACTCATGTCAGTGGAACATCTTCAACATCCTTGAAATCTGCCAATGATTCTTTGTTTGCTGAATAAGGATTAAGTATTAAAAAGTGAGAGGAAAAGGTTATGACGGTGCAAGTTACATGAAGGGTGAATTAAAAGGAATAAGGTCATTAATCTCGAAAGAAAATTCATCAATCGTTCATTATTTTGCTCTATCTTCAATGAGTTGTGGTGGTAGCTGCCAAAAAACATTTTGATGTTGGGAAATTTTTTGATAAGATTTCTTTGTTGCTGAATGTTGTGAGAGCTTCACACAAAAGGAAGTTATGGTCTGAGATAATTATAGAGAATAATTGAGAAAGGAATGGAAGATGGTGAACTCGATATATGAAAAAATGCTAAATCATTAAATTTTTTTAAAGACCATGAAATATTCATTGGGGTTCTCACTATAAAACTTAATTATTTTTTGTTGAGTTATTTTCATCTATTATTAAGGTGCTTGAGTATGTTCGAGATAAAGGTGTCAAAGACTTAAAAAACGTTAAACACATGGTTTCCTGTTGCGACAACAACTGTTGAGAGTGTTATGAGGAATAAAAATAGAGAAGGTGGCACGCCGCAATCAGATTAGGGATGATTTTTGAACGATTATATAACTTTTTTTGTGTCAAGAGAGGTATATACAAGATCATTACAAAAGGGACTATGATGAAAAGATTTTAAGATATAAAAGATCGTATGGTGCTTTTGTAAGATATTTTGTTTTAGATATTGTTTTATTGGATATGATTTGTTTGATGTTCTATATTTTAAAAGATTCTTTTTATATATTTATTTTAGTTATGCATTGACCCCGGTAAAAAAAATTATAGATCTGCCATTGACACCAGCTATGGACTCTGTAAACATTGCTTTGCATTCATGTACTTAAACCAATTTACCTAGTTATATTGATTTAATGGTTTTATTCGCATATATTTATAAAAAAGATATTTAATGTGGTGTTTGATAAAAGAGAATACCTCGAAAGTGTCGCGTCTAGAGCAACATAGTGAGATACAATGTTAATTGGGTGGATGGAAATGAATAAGAACATGGAAGACATACAAGATTTGACTCTCATTCAGTTTTTACAATATTTTTATGAAATACAAAGGACACGATTTGGACTCTATGAAAACAAGGTTTCACCGTCAGTCGAATAGTCAACATTCATCCAAAATCAGGTGAACGATATTATCTCATGTTGATGTTAAACCACCAGAAAAGATGTAAAAGCTACAAAGAAATTTGCGTAGTTATTGTAAGATGTAAGTAAACGAATGATATCTTTATTAGTTTGATTTATTTCAAAATATATTTGAAAGAGTATCCACCCATTTAAAATTTATATTCGATTTTTTAAATAATCATACACATTAACTATTTGGATATGATATATATATATATATATATATATATATTATAAAGTTATGATTTTTATATAAACTTGATCCATATATCGTTTAATTATCATCGATTGTCAGCTATTATGTAATTATTTATTTTTATTTTAAAATACTATTGTTTAAATCATAAAACATGTTACAATTTGAGTATGGTCAAAGAAGGGAATGTTAATTTTTACTAATATCAAATATTTTCATAGGACTTTCTATACAAAAAAAAATTTTTCGAACAAATATGAAAAGAAATATAAAAACATTAAAGTAGAGAAACTAGAATAAAAATATATTTGTATAAATATAAAAACACTAAAATATAGGGACTAGAATGATATACTAACGTGTGTAGATGCACACTGTTTATCTTCTCTCTCTCTCTCTGTTTATGTGTCGCTTTTCTTCTTGTCCAAAATTTAGAGTAAGAAGGACAATTCTTCTTCACAAAGTTGGAAAGAGATCTCTTGAAAGATATTTTAAGCTATACATTTGTTTGTTTATATAATTTTCATGCTTTATCTTTAAATACATATTTTTCTTTTCATTTACTAGAGATCTTTCATGGCTTTTTTATTAGTTTTTTCCCATCTCATTTTAAACAATTTCTCATTTGCTTTTCATAAGAGTCTTTTGTCATGCTTTTTATCTAGTCGCTATGTTGGAGTTTAGTGGGTTTATTTTGTCAATACGTTGTATAATATTTAATATTTTACTGGTAAAATATGATAACTTTTATTGTTTCGTTGTTTTTGTTAATTTTTTTCTAAAAGTTGTTTAAATGACAGATGTAAAAAAAATACATAAATCTATAGAGGCAGAAGTGGAAAACTAAGATAAATCATCATCAACATCAAATTATGACAATTCTAGAGTGAATTTTTGAGTTAATGAGTGATAATATATTTGGAGAAATTTTATTGTTAATAAAATTTTTACTTATAGTTTACTTTTTGGTTTATAATACTATTGACGAAATTAGATTAAGTCTCTAAATGATGACCTCAAATTCAGCTCAATGAGACAAACATATTAGATAATGTTGTGCAATTTAAGTGCAGTCCGTGTGAAAAAAACATATAATAAAGAACAAGTGTATATAGTGCTAAATAAGTGGTACATGATAATATGTGGATGATGACCATCACAAATACGATACAAAAATGTAACAAGGATTAAACTTAAACTAGTTATTTCTAATATGAAAATATATGAATGGTTTTAAATGAATTTTACAAAAGAAATTCAAGAAAATTTTAAATTAAAAAAGTGAGATTCCAAGGTAAACCACACCATAGGTGTTGAGTATTTTTTACCATAATATAACAAATTTCTTAACATTTTTGTTTCACTTTTGATATGATTTGATTGAATATTATTTATAACTAAATACATTAATTTGGTATGAATGACGATCAATTAAAGGTCCGCTCCGTACCACGCCGAGTAACGCCCTGCCCCACTCCATCCCTCCACAACATAAAAGTATTCCACAATTAAGCATCTCTTTATATGTAACCAATAACCCTAATTTTATCTTTGTGGCTTTATAGATATTCTTCCATGAACTAAAAATATCAATTTCGATTGGAACTACTTAGTTAGCGTCATATGACATGTGACAGATAGAGGAAGTATGCATAAGTGAAATATATCATTCATATAAAACATTGTAAATTTTGTATAGTTTAAGTTTATGATGCGTGTAGCAAGAAGCAAAACAATGTGAATAAAAACAAGACTGTAATAAGATAACTTGGAATTCGAATTAACGCATGCTTTGGATTGCCTAATCTTAAAACAATCCACTAAAGTAACCGGATAGGTGATGGCTGAGAAAGATACGAGATAGATCACCACGATTCATAAAGGTGAGGCACCAGAACCAATAAAGAAACCCGTCTAGCTAACATCACTCTTGCCGCCACCAAAAAGAGATAGATGCTCTAAATCATCAGCAATGGCTCTCCCAAAACCAGAGAATAAAATAAAGATCAAAACTGGTGCAAAGGATCACAAAGACACTCCAATTTTTTTAAGCTGAGTTTTCACCTTATTAAATAAAAAAAGGCCTCTATAAGTAGAGAAAATACATCAAAGACTGGAATAAATGCTACTCGACATGCATAACATCTAGACACTTTCACAAAATACTATTATGCATGAAAGAGAGAGAGAAAACTTCCTAGATAAATGCTGTCTTGACTGGTAACAAAAATAATATTCAAAATTGATCAAATGAGCAAAATTTTTGAAGTTCTTTAGTAGAAAACTTGTAGGTTAATGGTTGGATACTAAAGTAACAGCCATTTCATTTCTCTTTGTTTCTTCTTAACTTGGTTTCTTGTTTTCCTCACCTGCTCCCACATCATTTCCTACGGGTTTAGAAGGATTTGACCTGAAATCCAACAACTCTTCATCTTCAAAGTATAGAGAAATCCCCCACGTTGAATGTAGCTAGACCTCTATAATCACTTGGAAGCTCAATTTTATAAGCATTATCATCAAACTTCTCAAGTACTTTGAATGAAACTTCTGCCTTTTGAATGATATGCGCTTTGCTGGAAACCTATCATTCCTCAAACCCAACCAAACCAAATCTCCCGGTTCAAACGACTTAGACTTTCTGTGTTTTGTTGGCTTTTCTTCTTATACTTCTCATTCACCTTCTCAATCTCATCCCGAACTTTCTTATGCACCATCTTCATTTTTTTAACCCTTTATGATGCCTCATAACTTGCTTGAAACTCCCAATACAATGGAATCAGATCAATAGGATTAAGGCGATTCAGAACATACACTACCCCAAATGGAAAACGCCTTGTAGTGTAGCTGGTAGATCGATAATAAGCAAACTCAGCATGAGAAAGCTTCAGATCCTATTCCTTCAAGTTCGTCCTAATCCAACATCTCAAAAGTGTAGTTAAAGTTTTGTTTGTTACCTCCGTTTGTCCATCGGTTTGTAGATGACAAGAATTACTAAAGAGTAGTTTGATACCAAGTAATCTCCACCAAGTCTTCAAAAAAAGCTCATAAACTCTGAATCACGATTAGAAACAATGGTCATGAATTCCTTGAAGTACAAATTAGCAACCTAACTTACCTCTTTTATCTTGTGGCAAGGAATACAATGAGTCATCTTGTTGAACCGATCAACAACCACCATTATAGAATTATTTCTCCCATGCATTCTTGGTAGTCCAACAATGAAATCCATGCACACATCATTTTGGGGTTGTGTAGAAATAAGTAAACGAGTATAAAGTCCAGACAAGTCACACACATCTCCACTACAGTATGGAAATCTCTTTCCATCTTAGGCCAATAGAAATGCTCCTCTGGCATGTCTAGCGTCTTATTAATTCCAAAATGACAAGACAATCCTCCACCATGAGCCTCGCGAATCAACGATCCTCTCATAGAAGTTTTAGGAACACATAACTTGTTTCTTTCGAAGAGAAACTCATCCTGCAATTGGTGCTCATTTGAAACTCTTTTCTTGCAATAATTGTGGACTTGTATATAGTATAGATCTCCATCATAAAGTTTTTTCATCATTTCAAATCCCATAATCCTCAAATTTAGAATAAAGATTAAAGCATACCTCCCTGAAAGTACATTGGCCACCACATTCACTTTTCCAGTCTTTCAACCCAAATGAGAAGGATAATAGAAACTCAACCCATTTAGCATGTCTACTATTGAGCTTGTGATAATTATTATTGGACTTCAACACCTCATGATCAAAATGCCGAAAAACTGTCAATGTCTCAAGTAATGTTCCCAATGATCAAGAGCTCTCATAATCGCATAAAAATCTTTATCATACGTTGAATAGTTATTCTTTGCTCTCATATGCTTCTCAGTGAAATATGTAATAGGAAATTGTCCTTGAATAAGAATAACTCGTACCCCGACTCTACTAGCATGACATTCCATCTCAAAAACTTATTTACAATTTGGAAGCACCAAAACATTTACTTCACACAGTTTTTATATCACCACTTAAAACGCCTTTTGTGCAGCCATACTCCAATCGAACTTATCCTTCTTCAAAATTCAATTATTGGAGCATGGTAGTACTAAAATTATGTACAAATCTTCTATAGAAAGAAGCAAGATCATGAAAGCTTCTCATATGATATTGTGTAGCTGGAACTGACCAGCTTCGTGTAGCCTCCACTTTGTTTTCATCACCTGAAATTTCTTCACTTGAAACAAAATATCGCAGAAAGACAACAACAAAAGTGAAGAATTTACACTTATTTGGCGTTGCATAGAGCTTATTTATGCATAGCATCTCAAAAAATTCTTGTAGATGCTGCGAGTGATATGCCTCTTTTTGTTGTATACCAGAATATCATCGAAGCAAACTACCACAAATTTTCCAATAAAGTTGTGTAGTACCTGATTCATAAGCCTCATGAAGGTGTTGGGTGCACTAGACAAACCAAATGGCATCACAAGCCACTCAAGCAGCTCATTCCTTGTATTGAATGTACTTTTCCATTCATCTCCTTCCTTCATTCTTATTTATGATATCCACTTCTTAGATAAATCTTCAAAATACCTTTGAACCATTTAATTTATCCAGCATGTCTTCTAATGGA
Source organism: Anastatica hierochuntica (assembly GCA_900406275.1). Taxonomy (NCBI): domain Eukaryota; kingdom Viridiplantae; phylum Streptophyta; class Magnoliopsida; order Brassicales; family Brassicaceae; genus Anastatica; species Anastatica hierochuntica. The sequence continues at coordinate 9,298 of OVAN01011428.1, forward strand.
GATATACGATAATGATACTTAATGGTTATCTTGTTTATAGCTTGATTGTCTACGCACATACTCATTAAGCCATCCTTCTTTGGAACAAGCTTAAATGGAAAAGAACTCAGACTTATGCTCTTCCTCATATAACCTCTAGAAATCAGCTCTTGCACTTTTCTCTGCAATTCCTTAGCTTCCGAAGAGTTATATCTATAAGTTTGACGGTTTGGCAGAGGTGCACATGGTAATAGATTAATTTGATGCTCAATACCTCTAATAGGAGGCAAACCAAATGGTAAATCTTCAGGAAACACAGTACTGTGGTCCTTCATTAGTTGTTGCAACATTGGATGAATAATCATCACTTCAATGCCTTCACTCTTCTCAACCACCAATAACGCAAAAACATTTTTTTTTCCAGTCTTCTTTTAAACTCGTGATTCCTCCAAGAAAAGACTATCCTTACATCTCTTTTCTCTTTCTGGTTCTGTTTTGCTAAATAGATTATATAGCAATAGTGCCAACATGATATGCTTCTTATCCTTGTGGAAAAATAAGTGTTATGGTACCCATCATGAATATCACTCTTATACAACTCCTAAGGTATTTCAAGTAATGGTGAGAAGAATCCATTGAAATAATATCGCATAACATCTCATCTTGATATTTTTTTGTTAATAGGATAAGAAACTAGAACTTTTCTAGATACCTGCAGTTTTTTGCCATCATTCAACCACTTCAACCTGTGTGGTTACTTGTGTTTCACCATAGACAAACTCAGTTTCTCTATAAGTGTACTAGATGTTATGTTAGTGTAACTCTCACTATCAATAATCAAATTGCAAACCTTCCTTTTAATTTTTCATCGAGACTAAAATATATTCTCATGCTATGTCTCCTATTTTGCAATTGGAACAGAATGCAATACCCTTTGAATCGCCAAAAATTCTCCATGATGAGGTTGTTAAATAATCACATCCTCTTTATCTTGAACCTTCTGATTAACGACTGCCAAATTAAGAGATTCTTGCTTCCACTCTTCTTAATCTCCTCAATCTCTTTAATTTTCGTAACTTTTCGATTGGGACATTCAGCATGATAATGCCCAAAACCTTGACATTTAAAACATTTCTTCTTCATATTTAGGTTTGTAGGCATTACTATCGTTTTTATATCAACCTTCTCGCTAGTGTTGTTAGCTTCACCTTTTACAACCACCTTAGGGCATCTACAACGCAGGATCTTAACAAATCCTTAGCACAAAATCCTAGGCAACAAGAAATAAAATAATTATGCAAAATTTTGGTGGGACCCACTTTTCCTAAGGATCGAGCTCTTAAATCCTTATATAAGGATCGTTTGTTGGTTGGTCTCTTGCACTGTTTGCGGGCCCCACTGACACGTGGCGGCCCGCGATTGGTTACTTTTTTTTTTCAGCTGATAAAAAAAAATAATAATAATTTTTTTTTAAAAAAACCTTTTCTAGGATTTCCAACCTAGAAACACGGTTGCACATGCTCTTAGGATTAAAAGAAAAACCAGAATTGTAAGGTATGATGTAAATATTCTTTTCCGTCTTAATTTTCTTCTCCAACTTGATAACAACCTTCTTAACATCATCAAGAGACCAGAAAGGTCCTAGTAGAATCTTGGATTAATATTTTCATTCAAACCATGCACAAATTGCATAATAATCCTCTCTTGTGGCTTGAACATCACAATGTAACAGTAGCAGATCAAACTCCCTTGTATACTCTTCAATAGCAGGCTTTCTTGTTGCATCTGTATAAGCTTAAGATATATATCTTTCTTGTAGTCATCTAGTAAGAATCTCCTCTTCATATGCCTGTTAAGCTTCTCTCAAGACCTAATATGAGTCTTGCCTTCTCTAACATGTTGCATCTTCAAAGGATCCCACCATAAACTAGCATAACCTTTCAGTTTCAATGTTGGAACCTTAAACTTCTTATTATCATCGTATGTATTGTACTCAAATACTCTCTCCATAGATCTTAACCAATTAGGAAAGTCATCTGATCCAGATTACCTTTAAAATTAGGAAAATCAACTTTGAGTTTTTCTTCACGACAATGTTGTTGTTGTTGCAGTGGACGTTGTCTCTTCTTCTTCACGGCCCATAACAACTTGTGCATTAGATCAGAACTGCGAGACGAACCTCTACTTTCATCAGTAGATGAAACATCTACAGCCTCTCCTTGGTTGATCTTCCATATTCATGCCCTTAAAAGCTTGAACCATCTGTTGCACTTGCTGCTTTAGATATGTCATTTCTCTGCTAATTCTCTTAGCATATGCTCGGTCAAGAGTCAAACCTCAAGAAATATCCACGGTAAACAATGTATAACAAAGGATAAATGACGAAAATCACTCCAGCATCATGGATTTGCTTCGTTACCACTTTGATGCGTGTAACAAGAAGCAAAACAGAGTGAATTGAATAAAAACACGATGTAACATAACAACTTCGACACTGAATTAATGCTTGTTTTGGGTTGACTAATCATAAAACAATCCACCAAATCAGATTGATGATGGCTAAGAAAAATACAGGATAGATCACCACGATTCGTAAAACCGAAGCACCAGAACCGATAAAGAAACATGTTGAGATAACACCACTCTTGTTATCACCAAGAAGATATAAAGGCGCTCTAAATAACTACAAATGCCCTTCCAGAACCAAATGATAAAGATAAAGATCAAAACTGATCCAAGGGGTCACAAAGACATTTCAATTTTTTAAACTAGTTTTCCCCCTCATTCTTATAAACTAAGGGCCTAGTAGAGGAAATACATCGAAGACCGAAATAAATGCTAATCGACATGCGTAAAATCTTGGAACTTGCACAGAAGACTATAATGCATAAAAAAGAGAGAAAGCTGCCTAAATAAATGCAGTTTTGACTAATGACGAAAATAACATTTGAAATTGATAAAATGAGCAGAATTTTTGAAGATCTTTAGTAGACAATTTGCAAGTTAATGATCTGACAGTAAAGTAATATCAATTTCATTCTTTTTTGTTTTCCTCGTTTTCTCCCGCATCAGTTTATATATATATATATATAGATTGTAAGTAATATTATTTAGGAAGTATTAATTTAGAACTAGAATCTAATAAAATTCAAAACCCATTTTTTAACTTGTTTTCTAGTATTTTGGGTCTCTCAATTTGTAAAACGGATAAATGTGAATCAGTTTCAAACCAATTAAAATGTACACTGGTTTTGATTTTTTTTTTGGGAAAGTGTAAATATTCATTATTGGAAATGAAGAGTTTTATTACAAGAGTTTTAAGACAGAAAAACTTAAAAGCCCAAAAGGGTTTAGACCCTAAACTGTAGCAATTACAACAACATTAAACTAAAACGTTGAAACTCCACAGGAAAGGTAAATAAATCAAATGACACCAAGAAGCTTATCAATTCTTTTTTCGTGGTTTAAATTAGTAAACGAAAATTTTCACCAAATAGGGTTTGTGACTTAATATGGATTTTTGGCTCCATCTTGGTCTTGGTGTCTAGAAGTCTAGAATAAGAACATAACAAGTTTGATTTCTCAGTTCTTTTTTTCGTGGTTTAATTATGTTAATCAAATATTTTCACTAAATAGGGTTTTTGTTGGCTTTGTATGGTTTTGTTATGTGCATGAAAGACTCTGGTACCATGTCTGTTTTTTTAATGGTGTATTCATATTATTTTGGTTATTGAATAATTGTGAAACTTTATGCATTAATCTATATCTTATGTTTGAATTCAATTGATATACTAGAAAATTGTTTGCCGATGCGCTAATGAAGTTATATATTGTTCTAGTTTATTATATTTGATTTTATTTAAATTTTGTATTTTATGTGTATTTTCTTTTATAAAATGGTTTGCTCGTTAAAACTTAACATAACAAATTTTGATATGATCAAGAAAGAAAATTTGATATGCTCATCTATTTAAAATTTGTTTTCAAAACAATGTTTGACTAAATATCATTGTAATTAAACATTCCTTGTAGAAATATTAAAGTAATTATTGTCATAATATTTGATACATTTGTAATTATTTCAGATATCGTTCACATTAATATTATATATTTAGATAGAGAATTATTTATTGCTTTTTAGTATGGTGTAAAATCATCTCTCCCCTTATATATAACTAGGATTTGATCCACATCATACGCGAGGTCATGTTTTATTAATAATTTATGATAAATTTTAATTTTTAGTTCATAACTTAAACTTGTACATTTTAATTTCATGTTTTATTAATAATTGGTTAAAGTATTTAATCCACGGTGAACTAAATAATACTTCATTTTAAAAATAAAATTAGTCTCAATTAACCCGTTATAGATTAAATCACATTAATTCATTTAAAATAATTTCAATTGTAATAATACAGTGAAGAAACTATAGTGTTTAATCAAAAGTTTAACATGGTCTTAGAAACAATTGTATTTTGTGTTCGTATTAATTTAATTTTTTTTACTTTTTATATATTACGAAAATATAAACTATTTGATATTTTAAATATTTTTGAAATAATTAATTATATATTAAAATTGTATAGCTAAAGTATATTGTTTAGTTTAAATATATGTTATTTTAGATTATTTTATAAATAATAATTGTAAGAGATTAAATCATTTTTAAGATTCATTTAATTATTTAAAAAATAATATTTATTTAAATGGATTTAAAGAAAATATATAAAGAGAATTTTGATAAGATATCGGCTACACAATTTATTAGCTTTGTTTAATTATAAATTTATTAATATCTTTTGGAAACCTATGATATTCTTAATGAATTTTAAATATTATTTTTCTAATGGCATTTGATGTATTTTTTACAAATTTAAAGTTATTATCCTAAACTAGGACTATGCCCGCGTTACGCACGGATTGGTGTTTGCGATATTTTGATTTTTAGTATTGTTGTGTGATTTATTCCCCTTGTCTCATTTAGGTGGTGTCTGGGACTTATTAATGTCTTACTTGCCGATGAGAGCTATTTCATTCGCTTTATTTGTGACATTTTTTTATTGAGTTTTTTCATAGGATAATGTCAAACGATGTGTAATTTATTTTGAAATGATGTAATATTGAGAAGTTAACTAATGTGAATATGAATAGAGTAGCAAATGATAAGATGCTAAAAATAGAGAAGAGGTTCAAAAGGAGAAGTTGAAATCGAAAACTAAATCGATGATCGTTAGTTTAAGGGGTTGTATTTATAATAGAGGGTTCACTTATAGTTTGTATATATCAGTTTGGATCATATTTAGTAGATTTTCTAATTCTATTGGGATTTGGTAACGTAACATGTTTTTTCCATATTGAAATGTGAAATCAAATAAAAATCAACAGCACAAAAAAAATAAAATGTTTACGTAAGGTAATTTCATACAAAAAGGTAAAAATGA
>OVAN01011429.1:0-14719 GCA_900406275.1 Anastatica hierochuntica
GCCTTGATCTCGTCCCATGTCCTCAGAGAATCAGGCTCTAGACTATTGTACCATCTTGTAGATTTGTCATTCAGAGAGAAAGTGAACAACCTATATTTCAGAGCATCAGCAGGTACTCTGTTGTGTTGAATAGTATTACAGATGGCTTCAAACCTATCCAGATGGTGCACTGGAATCTGTGATGGCAACCCGTGATATTGGTTCTGCTGCACCAAGTTAATGAGACCAATCTTGATCTAAAATTCTCTTCTCTCAATGGGAGGCGGACGAATCCCAACACGATTCGCATAGAAGGCCTCCGGAGTGTCATATTGCGCCAGAGTCATCCTCTGTTGAGGCTGATTTGCGCGTTGATTCCCCACAACTGCAACATTCTGCTGGCCAGCTTACTGAGCACCAGCATTTTCACCACCTCCAGCAGGTGGGTTAGCTCCTGGAAGAGCTCCAGGAAAGAGAGGATTATGATGAACTTGAATATCGTCACCGATGTGATAACCCATGACTGCAGCGAACTCAAACTCTTCAATAACCTCCAGAAACTTCTCTCACTTCTTCTGTCTCTCTAGACGCGAAGGTTCAGGTTCGAATTCAACAAGATTCGATGTTCCTTGGCTTCTAGTGTGAGGCCTGTTCATGCACCTGAAAGCACAAAAACAAAGAAAAAAAAGAAGAGATTAAACAAAATAAAGAAAAATGCCTTAGGCAGGCAATGATCCTAAGTTTTAAGACTACCTATTGGTCCCCGGAAACGGTGCCAGAAAACATGATAGCTCAGGTTTTCACCCGAGATAACACTGCAAGCGCACAAATGTACGTTGTAGTGGTTCGGGATCGAATCCACAGAAACCAAAGGTAGCACGAAGAAATATAAGATCACACAGCGAGCTCAGGCTAAAAATATGTCTTTAAATGTGATGCAAATGTTGAAATCAGGAGAGCAAAGAAAAGCAGGCAGCAAACGACGAGGTTGTAAATCAATCAAGGAAGTGTTGGGCATCGGGTATTCTCAGGGAAACAATTCATGGTTGATTCAAACTAAAGATTAGGGAAGAGGTTAAGAACCGTCTTGAACGCAAACTCTAATGTGGAACTGATCTACTTCCGTACCCACAGCGCCCTATGCACTAGAAACCTCGAGACTAACTTCCGCTGACCCTCGATTTCTAGTCATGTAGTACTAACAAGTTTGATAGGTGCACAACTCACTTAAACATCAACTTCCGTTGGCTTAAGAAGAATTGGTCATCTATAATTCTTTCAGGCATTTAAGCATTCACCTTCCAGCAGTTAAATTACCTAAGTTCAGAAACTAAGTGATCAATTCAGTTTCATGCTTTACGAACAATCATATATTAAGATCCATTAGATTATATCCCTAATCATGCGGTTCTATATCAACAATTCATGAATACCTATGTAAGAATCCCTAAACCCAACAAACAGACTACTCACTCATGGAAATAGCAAAAACACATATCAAATTCATGAGAGACATGATTGTATTATGCATAACAAAAGTAAATAGGATTTCGAAGACTTCTCGATTGAAGAAAAAAGAGGTTTCTTCTGCCTAAGTTACAAATCTCTCTAAGCTCTCTAAAACTCTCTAAAAATCATAATGATAAGGAAAACACGAGCTTAGGTCTTTTTGTTGTAATTCGGTTCGAAATAATTTCGGTCTGGTTCTTCGTAAAATCGGTCCGCAGATCGGGACTGGGATCGATCGCTCCAGTCAAGGATCGGTCGATATGTGTCCAAAATCCTGGGTATTTTCCAGCTTTGCACGGACGCTTCTTTCGACGCTTGAAATCCATCTAAAATGCATTCTTTTCGTACATTCAAGCTCAAATCCTGTAAAAATAACAAACACAAATCCGCGCCAAAACATCCGAATACATACTAAAAACCATAAATCTCGTGTAAAAACCTTAGTAAAAACCACTAAAATACTGACACATCATATGTCTATCTCGGCTATTATCTTTATGTTTGTTATCCCTGCTATGATTACCTCCACTAGATGCTCATGGGGATTGGCAGCTCATGCTCAATCAGAGGAATATCATCCTTGAAAGCTGGAGGATCCTCCTCATTATCAGTCGCGTTTATCATCACCACACGATACTTCTTTTGTTCCTCGGTAAGCCTCTAAAATTTGGTATCCTATGAATACCACTAGCGCATTAACTCCCAGCTAGCAATCAACTTAGCCCCAAAAAACGGCCACATTCGACTTTGTCGGGAAGTATTCCACCACGTATTTGAGCTTGGAAATCTCCCCAGCATGCACCTCCCTCTCCCTCTCCAGATCGTCTACTTCAGGTCGGGCCGGTGTAGCACCACTTTGATTGGTAGTGATGTTATTACCAACACTGAGTGCACTTGAAATTTGCCTAAGCTTTCAGGCCGCTACGATCTAAGCTAAAGAAAACTTCTCCAGATAGAAGAATCTTGTCTCGACATCTAGGAAACATTTACTGGTATAGTATATCAATTTTTGTTTGCTCTTTTCTTCCCTGACTAGTATTGCGCTGATAGTGTATTTGGACACGACAAAATATAGCAGTAGCGCTTCTCTGTCCATAGGTTTTTATTAGTGATGGTGGACACAATAAGGTATTCCTTCAAGGTTACCTATGCTTCTTCACATCTCGCATTCCATATGAAGTCCTTGGATTTCTTCAACGCTTCAAAGAATGCGTGTGATTTGTCGGAGAATTGGGAAATGAATCTGCTTAAGGGTGTCATCCTTGAATGCAACTTATAAACCTCCTCAGGGTTTTGTGGAGAGGGTATAGCATGAATAAACCTTATTTTTTCAAGGTTGACCTCTGTCCCTCGATAAGTCACAATATAACCAAAGAATTTGCCAGAGCTAACCTCGAAGGAGCACTTGCTAGGGTTGAGCTTCATGTTGTACTTCGGCAGAGTGGAGAATGCTTGTTGAAGATGAGCGATATGATCCTCAGTGTCTAGAGACTTGACTAACATGTCGTCAATGAAGACCTCATAGTCTTATCAATTTTTCTAGCGAACAACATGTTCACCAGACATTGGTAAGTCAACCCTGCATTTTTCAGGTCAAAAGGCATCACCTAATAGCAACAAATGCCTTTGTATGTCATGAAGGCTATTTTCTCCTGGTCATTAGGATGCATCAAAATCTGGTTAAAACCACTAAAAGCATCCATGAAGCTCATCAGTTAATGCCCCATCGTGGCATCAACTAGTTTAAGGATCCTTGAGACAAGCCTTATTGGGATCGATGAAATCTATGCAGACTCTCCATTTCCCGTTCTTCTTTTGCACTACCACCACATTCCTAGCCAATTCGGGTATTGTACTTCTCTTATAAACCCTATCTCGAGTAGTTATTGTACTTTTTCATCAATGATTTCATCACGCTCAGGGTTGATCCCATGCATGTCTTCGTGGGTTATGTCAAGAAATCTAAGCTGGACCTGAGGAAGTTTATAAGCCTTCTACATATATATGTATGCGGGCGTGAATCTACTTGAGATATCTCCCGGCTACTCCCTCTTACAGGGATACGTCATCTAGCTGCTCAACCTCGAGCTCTTCGGTATTTTTCCTATAAGGTGGCTCCTCGCATTCTAAGCCACTTTTACTCCCCTTGATGACAGTCTGGCAACACGAATGTGCCCCTTCTCGACCCCTTCTTATCTCATATACTCTCCATGGGGTGAAGAACTTGATGGTTTAGTGTAGGGCAGATGGCACTACTTTCATATCGTGTGTCCAAGGTTTTCCCACTATCTCGTTGTAGGCTGATGTACAATCGATAATGAGAAACTTCGTTAGTCAGCTAATTCCTTCTACATATATCGGGACTGCGCTCTCTCCCACTGTTTACTTGAATTCACCGCTAAACTATATCAAGGACGTTGTTCCCTTGATCACAACATCTTCTTTAGTTTCTAGGTCATATAGTGCTCCTAAGAATTGTGCATTTGCGAGCTTCCATTGTCTACCACTACTCTCCTCATTGGACAGTTTTCCATGGTTAAAGGGATGAATTTTATCTCCCCTTCGTGACTGGCCTCGCGTAGTTGACTCTTCTTGTGGAGGTCATATGGAGCACATATGACGATGCTCACAATAGTCCTCTGGTTGATCTCGTCAATGAGGGATTCTCCAGAAATTATGTAGAGGGATTTATTATTTTCAAAAGATTGTTTTGATCCTCTCATTATCATGTAGTTTTTAGTATAGTCTCCTCCTTCTAGCGCCAAATTGTTAGAGTAAATTTTGGTTAGGGATGTTGTACTAATGTGAAAAGCAAAGATCAAAGTGAAAGGGCAAGGGTGAAAATATATTTTTTATTGAATAAATCGTGTAAAGCAAATAACTTTTCTCCACCCCGAGAAAAGTTGTTCTAAAACTCATTTTCACGTCTGTGCATGCCACTATTGGTCCCGTACATGTGGCTATCGGTCACATGAACGATAGTGGCATGCATGGGATAGGAAACTGCTCAGTGCATGTGGCTATCGGTCATGTGCATGCCACTTTCGGTCCCATGATCGATAGTCACATGCGTTGGGCAGTTTTTGCTTCTTCTTTGCTCTTTTGATGGCTCATTTGCTTCCACCTTTTCCCCATGCATTTAGCTCCTCTTTTCCATGATTTCTTGAGTTCAAAAAAACCTTAAATCCATCCATTGAGCCTCATTGAGCCACTCGAAAGGTTATACCTCCAAATGCAAAAATATGTATGCATATGCAACAAATCCTAAAACTAGACTCTAAACTCAAACTAGATGAATTCTACGGCTATAATGAAATATTTACAACCTAAAAGTGAATAAAACATAGTTAAAATTCACATAAATATGCATGAAAATATGTACACATCATAGGGCTTACGTTCCCTCATTTATAGTAGATTGTAGAAGTAGATTCATAGATATCTTGTAGATTTGTTGAGAATCTCGGATATCAAGAATATTTCCCTATATCCTCGTTTATTGCCTTTGTTAGTAGCTAATTGGGCTAATTAAGGAATGTTTCCCTTTTCGTAGTTAGTGAAGCCCCTTGGTCGCAATTGCAAGGACTTATTCTGATCTTGGAAAGGTTTTCCTTAGCGTTGTTCTCTGGTTGTCTAAGCAGGCTTTTTTGGGTCTTAAGTCGAGGATGATTATTTGCCCCAAACACTCCCGTCGGACTCTTTCACCGACAAACGATGGCGAAGGGAGCAGGGGCAGTAGGTCTTCGTTTATGTATCCTGATGGAAAAAAATCAAGAAATCAGAATCTCGAAACAAGAAGATCAATGAGGGAAAAAAATCCTTACCTTTTGGGTTGCAAAGTACGTGGAGAATCAAGGTGAACTTGCAAATGTGAATGGCGGAAAAAACGTAGCTGGAATTGGAGTCAGGGTTTGAAAATTCAACATGAAGAAAAGAGAGAGATTAAAGAAAGTTAGACAATTATAACAGTTCTAGTGCGATCTTCGAAAGCATGCTTGAATTTGAAATGATGTGAGGCCCACTATCAAATCGTATTAGAAATCTCCCAAATTTTATTGCCATAATTGCTACCATAGAATCGACAAGCCAACGCCTAAAGCACCTCGCCCACTGAATGAACACAAATTGCTTACTCAATCTGAATAACGCAACCACGCGGAAAAGAACGAATCGAGTGAACTCAACAAAGTTAACCCTCCATTATGTGAAATCCCAACTCAAGGGGTAAACTGTTGGGGATGAATAAATCATCTCATGCTCCCTGATATAAAACTTCAGGAGCCTTTTCCGCGCCCGGATGAAACACTGCTCCAACGACCAAAAATCAACGCCATCATAAAAGGAAACATACCATAACCAGTGAAACCAACTATGTAAAACGCAATTGACGAATATATAAGGAAATATTCCTTATATTTTCTGATAACTACAAATATCTATGAGATATTCATCGAATCTTCACGACAATCTATTATAAATACGGAAACTAAAACCTTAAGTTTAATATTTAGGAGATACGACCTAAACACTCGACATAAGCAAAACATCTACAACAGAAATTAGGGTTTTTGCTCTTATTTCCTTGTAAACCTTGTTTTTATTAAAGTATCAATAAAAAACAAATTGCGGTCTTTGCTTTCCATAGTAACACAACGAGTCTTGCCTAAATTTATCCTAAAAGTGATGATATGTAATCATTAATTGGTTGCATCTACATGATTTGGTTTAAGGCTAGACATAAGGATATTTGGATCGGTTTAGGTTCGGGCTTTCGGTTATTTCGCATATTTCATTTGATAATCCATTAAGAAGCTGACAATATTTTGGTTTAGTTTGGTTCAATTTGTTTTGGTTTGGTTCAATATTGATACTTAATTTAAAAACCATTACGAACTGAAGTATTTGTGGTTCCGGTTCGGTTTGGTTATATACTATCCGAAATACATAAAAATAACCAAACAATCCAAATTAACCGAAAAATCCAACAAAACATAACAAAAATTTGAACACAAAAGTTGTAATAAAACTTGAAAATATGCTCTGAGAAGCAACATCTTTGATTCTTTGCATAAAAACTAAACAAAGAAGCACAAAGTGGCAATATGAAAATGCACATAGGTACAAAAATAAAATGATAACAAACTTAGTACCAATGTACCACAAAGACAACAACTCAATGACTCAAACTTTACCTGCAAACAAATTTAGTTAACCTCATCAAACTTGAACTTATTCTCTATAAACTAAAATATGAATTAAGAGACACACCTTGTGGCTGTGTAGAGTTTGTAGATGCTTTTCAGTTGGGATATGTGCTTAGACTTTCAAACTCTACATAGAAAAAAAAGAAGATAAAAGTTTGTAAATTTGTTAACTAATATAAATCACACAAAAAATGACGCAACAAAGCCAAATTATGATACATTTCTCAAGACTATCTTGCCATTCAATATATTCAAGCAATTGCTTATTAGTAAATGGTAGTCTTTTTTCCTTATGTGAAATTTAAACTTCAACCACTGCTCCGTACACATTAAAATTTATCTACCATATTACTGGCCTTCTTCCTAAGATCTTCATCAGGACTACCCATTAGACTCATTATATTTTCTCTCTATAGTGTAAATCACATTGCTAAATTTACATGAACTCGCAATGTTGGATGCTAAAACAACCAAGGTTGAATTATAAAAGATGACCAGAAACTTTACCAGGTTTCCAATTGCTTCCCAACCTGATTTGGTTGGTGGTCCATTCTCTAAATCTAGAAAACATTCATTGTACAACTTGTCCTCAGCCTCAATCATGTCAAAAGCTTTTCTTAAAGAGAATGCTCTGCTAAGTATCAAAAATGTAGATTCCACCAGGTTTAAACATCTAAAGATAAACTTCCCCTAGTCATTTTCTTTCTAGTTTCCACCCTAAGTTCAAAAGATTTCAGCCTTTGTGTAGACGATCTAAATTACGTAATACCATTGCGAATGGCATCAACACTTTTATTAACTTCTTTTAAGTCATCCTTTACAATGAAATTCAAGATGTGTGTGCAACACCTGACATGCATAAATTGACCAATGACCACATAGAACCAATGCTTTAGATCCTAATAGTTCAAATGCTTCCTTAAATCTTCTAATGACATAACCATTTGCATAAGCATTGTCAATAGTAATACTAAAAACTTATCTATTCCCCATTGTGCCATACAATCCAAAAGAACATATGCAATAGTTGAACCCTTATGATCCTGAACATTCTTAAAGTTGATGATGAACTTACTAAGATGTCAATTGGAATCTATAAAATGTGTTATTATTACCATATAACTAGCATTAGTTGTAGGAGTCACCCAAACATCAGTTGTATGAGAAACCCTATGCATACCAGTAACATTCTTCAAATCTGTTTTCTTTTTAACATACATTTGGAAAATATCTTTAGTGGTTGTCCTACGAGAATGAGGCTTGAAGCTTCACCTTATCATAAATATGTTTCCAAGTAGCACATTCTATGAAGGCAAGTGGTAACTCAGCCATAGCTAGCAATTCATTAGTGGCCTCTCAAAAACAATCAATTGAGACTTTCACTAATTCATGTTACCTTCTTTTTATGAAACTATGTTATGAGTCATATTGTCACTCAATGCCAAATGTTGTTTGCAAGTGTGAGGTGTGCGCGCAAATTTGATGTACCAGAACATGATGCATAACTCATTATCTTCTCGTAGTAGTGACATCTATACTTGTCTTAATTTTCTTTTAATATGGTATAATGCTCCCATACGACAAACCTTGTAGTTGGTTTTGCTTTCTTCTTCTATGTAGATGAACCACAAGCTATTTTTGCTCTTTTTGTGCCTCCACTTGATTAAGGATTTTTGTTCTCCATCTCATCTTCGTTTTCCTTTCTGTTATGGTCTTTTGAGACTTCTTCATTTTTTGGAAACATTGAAGAATCCATCTACAAAGAGGAATACAATATCAGAGACTCAGAGAAATATAAAACAGTGATAAAATATGGAATCATAGACTCACAAAAAGAGAGATAGGGTTCCAAACAAACATATGTTGTCTCGAAGCCTTATACTTATGTTATGTTTCTACATTTGCTTTTATAACAATGAAGTTTGTTTCTTATTGAACTTGAAGAAAGATAGTCTCATTAAATCAAAATCAGAGGGATGTTCTAAGAGATTCAGCTGCCTTGTTGACATCTCTACATTCAAGAAGTTCATTTTACTTACAATGTGTTCTTAGCGTACAACAAAAAAACCATCAATCAAGAGGTAAGAATTAAACAAAAGATAGTCTCATTAATGAAGTGTCTCTTGATTTATATGATTCTTTAATCACATATCAATAAACACACTACAATGATCCCTACGAGATTAAACCCAATAATCAAAACAAGACGAATCGACCAAAAACCAATACAATATACGAAAGTTGGAAACAAAACCAATCAAATCATCACCTCAGCTTTTTCAATATAAGGATCGTGATATTACTTTTTCATAAAAATTAATCCAATATTCTTATCATTCACATATTATATATAACTTATCTAAAATTTAGGTTTTGAACATCAAAAAGATTTAGGACAAAAGCTCATACCTCCGATTGCGATTAAACTCGCGAGTATGAAGAAGGAAGAAATCGATCCAGCTTTAAAGATTTTCTTTTAGGGTGAGAATCTTTTACGGAGAAGGAGGTAAAACGGATTTTTTAATTACAATTTATGTTTGGGAAATAAATTTAACAGCATATGTTATAAACACTTGATAAAAGTATAAACATAGTATAAAGTATAACATACATATAAGAATATATGTATTTAAAAGTTTTGGTTATTCCAGTATTCATATGGGTATCGATTAATAATCGAACCGAACCAATATCCAAATAGATACTGAAATGAGAACCATTCGGTTATTTCATGGTATCCGAAACCAAATCTAATGTCGCTTTTTCGGTTCTGTTTTTCGGTTTCGTTTTTTTTCCTAGCCCTAGTTTGGTTCAAAATATTTAAGCTCTAGATGGTCTACGATGATTCAAGTGGTAGACAGATATCATCGAAGGTCAGAAGAAGTATCTTCCAGTTGATATAACACTAACTTGTTCCATACGTTTCATATGTGGAAAATTTGCTATTCTTGTGAGCCATAAAAAGTTGTTTCTTCTGTACATTAACTATGAAATTTTTTTTGTTATGTGTGTTTATTTCTTGTGAGCCATAAAAATTTTATTTTTATGTATACACAAGAAATAGTGCTATAAAGTATTTTTCATCTTATCTTTAAAAATTACTATACCATCATAATTTTTTATAAGGTTCTAGAAAATAGTTCGATATAGTACACTAATAGAAAAAATGGTATAGTCATGTTTTTCTTTCGTAGTTGTGAGAGAAATTTCGTGGCTATTTGAAGTTTTAGCCACTAAAAGTCACGAAAAATGAAATTGTGGTTACATGGTCGTGCTTAAAATTTTCATGCCCAATTGTAGCTGATTTGTCACGATTTTGTCAAGAAAATAATGTGGCATAATTTATCACGATTTTGTCACAAAAAGACCGTGACTAACTTTGCCACATTTTTAAACAAAACATTTCGTGACTAAAACTTGCTTGACAAATTGTGACTCTTTTAGTCACGAAATAAACATGGCAATTCGTGGCTAAATTACGGAAAAAAAAATTAAATGGCTACCAATATAACGAAAACTAAATTGTAAAATTGAAATTTTTGTTGATTACAAAAAATAATACACAATGTTTTGGGGTTTACCATTAAAAGAAAGTCTTAGAGTTTCTGTCAGGTGGTAGACATCCTGAAACAAAAAAGGAAAAACATAACCACCTATCCAAATTTAATTAAAAACTTAAAAACCACCAAATTCTGTTGCACACCACCTACCCAAATATGATAGTTGAGAATTTTAAAAACATAACAACTGTTGTTTTGAAATACTAAGCAACAGTCGGTGCTTCTAGCTCTGGTGGTAAAGAGCTTACAACGGTAAGTTCCGCCACCTGGATTCCAATTCTAGCCATTAAAGTTTTCTCTCGCGGTCTTCAGTGCTCCAGGATCGACGGTTTGAAGATGTCTTTGTGTGACTGTGTGCCCATTGTGACGGCAGAATAGTGTAGATCGCTGATCCTTCGGACCTTTACCAGTTAGTTTTGACTCATCTTGGTGAGGATCAGGACACCCGAGTTATAAAAAAAATATTAAGCAACAAAAAGAAAGTTGAAATGGATATTTGAAAGAAGAACAAGTTGAGGAATAATTAAATAGGAAAGGATGATCATGGGGAGATAGCATCAGTTGATGATTGTCGACAACTGGATGCTGTTTTTTTTCTTTTCATTCTAATAATAAGCAAAGAAGTTGCCAAGTTGATAAAATCATGAAAAAAATATTCAGCTTTCGTCACTCAATTGTATTATCTGATTTGAGAAGATACTAATTAATAAGGTCGTTGGTTTAGTTCGTTGACCATATTGGAGGATTTTCTCATAAAATGCTAATGATTAGTAGGACCAAAAAAAAGGGATTTTATTTATAAGCTATAAAAAGTAACGGTGGATTATGTTAAACTTTCCAAAAATAGGTTGCTTCACAGAGACATCTTTGTCTATCTAAAATGGTTACATGGAAACAAACAAAAGAACATAACCGTTCAATTTTATTGAAGTCAACAAGCATGATCGATTCCTCTTATCTCCCCAGCTTGCCAAANTCCTGACTTTTCTTTTGATTATTGCTTACTCAAAATATATTATATATAATTGTTTTCTCAGTTTGTTGGGAGTCAACTTGAATATAAGATTTTATAATATAATCTTATCTACTAAATCATCCAATTAATATTTTTGACTTTAAATCTTTAGTCCTTATAGATGAAATATTTTTCGTAACAAACTATACCAATAAAATTGATGACTTTAACCTGATCAAGAGTTCTGATTAGAAAAAACCTGATCAAGAGAATAAATGAATTGGACCATTATGTATTGACTTTGGTTACTGCTACACGATATGAACATCAATTTAATTCTTCCGAATGCTACTATTGCTGTAGTTTAGTTACACTGTTAGACCATCTCCATTGGAAAAATCCCATTTTGAGGTTCTTAACATTATTTAACTAATAAAATTAGAGAGAGAGAAAGAGAGAGAAAGAGATGAAGAGAGAGATAGAGAGAGAGAGCTAAGAGTTAGCTCTTAAACAAGAGTTTTTAGAACCAACTCTTAGCTTTTTTTTCTTTTTGATTTAATTTAATGTCTTAGAACCTTGCAAGAACCTTGCAATGGAGATGGTCTTAGAGTCTTCTTATCTTTTACGCATGTATAGTCTACGTTCTATTTCTCTGTCAAAAAAAAAAGCATAACCAGCTTTATAAAACAATCCGTCGAACACTGAACACATTTTGTATATTAGATACCGTATATGACACAGGCAAATAATTTAGTTTCATCTTCTCCGAAAAAAAAAACCTTGATTTCTGGTCTGGTAATTCTGGATTAAAACGGATCTTTAGGAATACCATATATAAAAAATGTATGGATCGTCGATTTACTAGTTCGAGTTAACCATTTGGAAAATATAACTGTTATTATATATTTTGGAATTTTTCTTGTACACTACGGAAAGCAGAGTAAAGAACAAGAAAATACTATGAAAAGACGTGTAAAGCGTTGCTTTATTGATTGAGTGTATAAACTTTCAAATGCTTACATTAGGGTTTACATAAAGTTATATTTATAACATATTGAAGATGAAAAATGTCAAATATCCCTTAAATTTAACATAGATATTGCGTAGATTTGTGCAGTTAATTAGGATTTAGAATGTATGAATGTTTCTTTTATTCTCGCTCTTCTGCATCTACCGTGAATATCTAGAAGAATATAAGGGAAATCTATCTTTTTCATCGGTGATATATCCCATGGTTGGGAATGAGGACATGTCGTGTTCTCTGGTGTTGCTTCCCTTAGTATTGCTTCATTCTCTGCTTGATTCGTTGGTTCAGTTGTTTCTTCGAGCGTGGCTCTTTCTCTTGTTGTCGAGGATGATTTATTTTACCCCGACAGTTTTCCCCTTAAGGTATGACTCTGTTTGCTAAGTCATGACTTAAATATCTCGTTGCTTCAATGAATAAATATTTTGCGGCTTCTTTCGCTGGATCTTTTGCGGCTCCTTTTCGTTAGATGTTTTGTTGGATATTTCGTTGGATCTTAGGTGGCTCCCTTGATAACTTGGTTGGCATTATTGTGAATAAAAACGTTACGACTCCCCGTGGTAATTATTACCTGGCGCAATAAACAATGTGTCTATTCGGCATATTTTGTACACGTCCTTCAGTGGTTCCCACAGCTATTAAATCTGTTATCTTTCTGAGTGCCGCAAATGGAATCTTTCACTTCCCCTTTTGATGCTATATATGTTTTTTCTTGATCACAGAAGAACTATTCATTGCTTTCTTAATCTCCATGCTTTCTGAAATAAATCCTTCTTCTTTCTTGTCTTCTTCCAAACTTTATCGACTTCATCTTCCCATCTCTTCACTAGTAAACATATGTCCCTCTGTCTTCGATTCTTTTTAAATATCAGTTAAGGTTTCACTGTTCATCTGTCTGATCATCCTTCTTGTTTTGTGTCGTTTCAGAAAATGTCAAAGCGTAGGATCCCGAAATCTTCCAATCGACCGGAGAGGGCCAGGAGGAGACGTTCAAAGGATTCCGACTCCGAAGACAAGGGTGGTTGGTGCATGGTTGAGTACACTTTGTCAGTGCGCATTCCAAAAGAAGCGGTGAATCCTCTGTCTTCCTCTCGGAGTCATGGAACGATGATGCCTTCGAGAGAACCAACTTCCCTTTGTGATCGGGCCTTATCAGGTCTGAGGAAAAAGGTGTTCCCTCGAGACAGCGACTGCTTCCACCGTCTTGGTCTCTCCTCTGCCTTTGCAATGGTTCAGGCAGACATGTTGAAGGTAGGGTTTTGAGTGTCCATGTCATTACGCCTTTAAATCGTAAATCGTAGATCTTGATGATGTTTGCCTTTATGATTCTAAATAGACAATGTCTCTCTATCATCATATTGAGAGCAACATGGTTCCTAGTGTGGGTGAGCCATGCAGGAGGGATGGCCCGAGCTAGGGAGAGTTAACCCTAAGGCAGCGTGATGAGCTGGTTGTCTCTAAGAAGGTAGTCAAGTCACTCGAGTCAGAGCTGGCCGATGCCCAGGCCAGAGAGGAGAGCTCGGAGCTCAGTGCGACTCTACTGGCTTTTCAGGTGGAGCAGCTGGAGGTGAAGAAGGTGGAAATCTAAGGGCATATTGCAGATTTGGAGAAGATTCTCCGCCTGCACCCCATTGGGATGGACATGGCCGTCAATGATGCGAAGGTGAAGGCCCGCTGGTTCCTTATAAGGGAGTGGTATCTGAAGGGGAGCAGCGCCTAGAACCTTGTACGAGAGCAGAAGAGGTACTGCTTCATGGACGATTACGAGACGTCGCTACTTGGGTTAGAAGCGTCGGACTTCAGGGATGACATCCCTCTGATCGAACCAGGGGCGGAGCTTGCATTGCAGCCAGCATACATAGGAGGGGTATCTATTAGAGAACCCTTTGGTCCTATTGGGGACCACCAGAGCGTGGATCCCAAGCAGAGTTTCTCGACTGAAGACAAAAGCAAGAAAATTGTCTTCCTGGAGTCTTCATTTTGATGATGATGATTAGCTCTGGACCAGGGCTCAAAGGCATCGCCAGTATCCGCATTGAGAAGTTCACGCTCCCAGTCAACTATTTGCAGAACTCCTAGGTATGGTGTAGAAACAATCGGATCTGGTGAAACTCCTATTATGTATATGCCTTTGATCTTTGTATAGCCTTCATTTTGCCTTAGGATCTTTGTACTCGTAAACTCAGCTTTAGGTTTTGATGTAAAGTAACTTGGGCCTTGGCCTTATTCTTTGAATGAATATTTATTTATTTTTTACATCTTTGCTCTTTGCTGAATATAATTTGCAACTTTGGAAGAGTCCTCTTTGACAAACATTTAAATTATTAGTAGCGTCTCTGCCTTGGTTTGGGACCAAGTTTGAGCGAGAGTTTAACTTTAAACATAAAGTGTAAAATAGATGGAGAGACTTTCCTTGGATTGGGCCTGGGCCTGAGCCTGATAAGTGATGGCTTAGGTTTTCACCCAAGAAATCACTGCAAGCGTACAG
>OVAN01011430.1:0-14718 GCA_900406275.1 Anastatica hierochuntica
GTAAGAATCAGAATAGTGGTTTCAGAAACAGTGGTTGGCAACAAAATCAGCTATTATCCCCCGCCAGCTCTCTTGGTCGGTGCTTAACGCTTCCGTTTTTGCTTCCGAGCCCCCGGGTTCATTCGTTATCGTCAAGGTAACCTGAAATGGGATCGAAAAAGAGGAGAAGGATGCACAAATGCAACTCCTAAGACTTCTACATGATACCTCCTAATTAAGACTCGGAAAAACTACTCAAAGCGATCTAAAAAGTCTAAAATGTAAGGAAAACTCTACTAGATCCTATGTTATATTATGCAAAATACAGTAACATCAGCATTCTTTATCTCCACGCTTTAAAGCGCATTATTCTCTATGTCAAAGGTTCATTGTCTCATGGTCTTCAGATGCGCAAGGGTTCAATAGACTCTCTCACCGCCTATTTCGACGCTGACTGGGTTGGTTTTCCGGACACTCGACGCTTCACCTCGGGTTATTTTGTCTTCCTCGACCCTGTCTTGGTTTCTTGGAATGCAAAGCGTTAACTTATAGTTTCCTGATCAAGCTCCGAAGTAGAGTATAAAAGGGTCGCTAATGTTGTTGCTGAACTTTGTTGGCTCCGTAACTTGTTGTTGGAACTTCACTTCCACCTCACAAAAGCTTCTCTTGGCTATTGCGACAACATTGGCTCCGTCTACTTGTCTCATAACCCTGTCAAACATCAGAGGACAAAGCACGTTGAGTTGGACATACACTTCGTTAGAGAGAAAGTTGCAGTGGGTGAAATCAAGGTTATTCGTGTTTCATCTTCACTTCAATATGCTGATATCTTCACCAAAGGCTTGCCATCTTCTTTGTTTAATGAATTTCGGGACAGTTTAACCGTTCGTCTTTACAACACTTCAATTGCGGAAAGGTGATAAAAGATAAGGATCTTTTGTTATTCTTGTTATAGATATTCTTGTTACTTGTTAAGTGCATCCTTATATTTTTGTAGATCCTTGTAACGTCTTTGGCTTTATATAGCCTTGTGAATACTATGTTAACCTCAAGGATAATTCTCCAGCTTACAATTTCTTGGGTCAATAATATAGAGAAAATCAGCCGAATTAGTATCGTATACACCGTGCATTGAAACGACCATTTATAACGTAATTATAAATCAAGATCCCTAAAAGTTACTTACGTTTTATTGTAAAAATTACACAATACATACCATATATTTTTAAAAAAAAATAAACTTGTGACTTTTAATAAAACGATATGATTTTAACGCCATGATGTTATAAAAAGACAAGTTTCTCATGATCTTGTTTAAAACAACAAGATGTTTGGAAATAAGCGACCCAATGTTTGATAAAATTGACATTATTTTCTCTAAATAAGAAATCTTAAAATCACCAAATTTTACATCCCAAAATTGCTATAATTTCATCTTGCCGAGAAAGATCTTGCATTTATCTCGAATTTTGGGTATGATTCTTCTTCTCTAAGTTCTTTTCTCTGATTTTGTTACGATTTGGGAGTGTATACATGTGACAATGTGTCATCTCTCTCTAACCACTTTTTCTTCTAGTTTTCCGTTTTAAGACATCTATAATGTAAAATTCATTTTTTCTAAAATAGTCTCTGCAAAATGGAGTATTTTTTTTTGCTCCAATGTATTATTCCAAAATGAAGATAATACAAAATGAAGCAACCAATAAGATTCTTTTAAAATGGAGTAACTCCATTTTTCACTCCAAATACGGAGTGATGTCTAATTTTACTTCATTTTAGATTTCAAAGTAGAGTGAGGTTGGAGCAAATTCTCCTAAATTACTCCAAATTCTCTATTTTGGAGTAAATTTTGGAGTGGGGTTGAAGATGCTCTAAAATGTAGTTAGTCAGATGTTTGAGAGGTCTGCCACAACAACTAAGATGTATTGAATTTAACATACACTCGAGTAGAATTTAGGAATGTTAACAATAATCGAGGTTGGTTAGTAGATTAAAACAAAAAAAACCTAACAATTAATAAAACGAACCTCGTCGATACTCAAATTTAGAGATTTTTTTATTTTGAGTGATGAACCAAATCAAAAGGAAACAAACTATAAGTAAAGGAAAAGAACGGCGAAACAGAAAAATCCAATTCAGGGATGTTTCGGCTTGGATTCCTAAGGTGGAGACCATATGACAAGGGAGTCGGCGACTGCCAGGATCCCACTGAGTGAATAGAAAGTTGCTCAATCGAGTCACATGTATCTAACATATTTATATCTAACGATTTTCCATAAAGTGGTGATAGATGATGAGAAGATTTCATTGATGGAGAGCTGATTCCAATATTCATGTCAGATCGAGGGCATCCCAAATTGAATGAAAACCTTTTGAATCATTGTACTACTTGATTCAAAAGGTTCTTAGGACAAAACCTAAAAATCTATCACTGATCCAATTTGAGTACTTGACACCGAGCATTTATCGTGGACACGAGAGACTTTTTGCCAAGGAATGTTGTTTTTTTATTTTTCAACTGAAAGGAAATGCGAAAACCAAAACAATAGGTCTGTACAAACATAACCAAAAGAAACAGGAGGAATATACAAACACAACCAAGCTTGTAAATTAAGCTTGTCGTTTTTGAACCAATGAAAAGGGAACGTTTAATATTCTAACGATACTATAGACGAGGAGTCCTTTTCACTAACAGATTATGACTAAAGATTTTAAAACCATAAATTTAGTTGAGAAGTTTACTTTCGATCATTAGACTAAAAAAAAAAAAAGTTTACTTTCGATGATGAACTCTTAGTAGAAGAGTTTGTTCCATGAAAAACCCTAATACATACTATATAGTTTAAGTGTAGTTATTCTTATAGAATTTGGTTATGAGTTGGAAATTTCAAATCTACGTGTCAGAAAGAAAGGTGATATCAATCCTTAAACTAGGATAAGCACGAGCAATGTCCTCAATGTCACTTTCCGTGGGTGACTTCGTCGTGGACAAGGACAACAATGGAGGTCCTCCATATGACATGGAGGTTAACGCGCGGACAAAATTGATTAGTAATTTGTCTCTTTTATTATTTGGAAAAGGAAAATCAAAATTCAAATTTAAATTTAAAATATTTATACTTTTATTAGTTTCTCTGCTTTCAGTTTTTTAATGTGAAATTAGTGTGGTATATGAGTATTTGAGTAATAATATCTTTATCCTACTTCCACAAGACGTTCTTCATCTGAACTTTGCTCCTGACATGAAGCAACATTACTATCAATCATTGGCTTATTCACACCGTCTAATACAGAGCCTGTTTCCACCAGAGTAAACTCATGAGCCTTTTGCAAACTCATCATCAAATTCTTCACCTTTGCAAGCTTGCTCCAAGAACCAGCAACTGCATACATATCTGCAATCAACACATACTGCCCTATGTTATCTGCCTTCATCTCCACTAGTAGCTTATCTGCAGCCCATTCACCAATGTCTGTGTTCCCCTGGACGAGGCAAGCTATTAGTAGAGTAGCGCACATGGCACTAGATGGCTCATCAGGAATCTTGCGGATTATATCTCTGGCTTTCACTAGGTCACCTGCTCTGCAATAGAGATCAACCATACAAGAATAGTGTTCAAGCTGAGGGAGAATACCAAACACATACGGCATCTTCCCAAACAGACTTTCTCCTTTACTCACTAAATTAGAATGGCTGCAAGCTGATAAGACCGCTACCATAGTTACATGATCAGGTTTGATACCAGATCTTATCATATCGTTGAACCACGCCAAGGCGACTTCTCCTTTACCCAGCATTCCATATCCATTTATCAAGGAAGTGTATGTAACTTTGTCCCTCTTCCTCATCGAATCATATACCCATTTGGCAGCTATGATCTTCCCAGATTTTGCATACATATCAACAAGTGAGTTCCACAGGATTAAACAGTCTTTGAAGCTTTGGCGCCTCAGGATGTAGCAGTGAAGCTCTTTCCCATGTTGCAGGTTTGCCACCTGAGCACAAAGTGCGAGAATGCTTGCAAGTGTAACATAATTTGGGCGAAAGCCAGCGAGCAACATCTCCTTGAGCAAGAAAGAGGTTTCTTCTGATCTTTCATTGTACGCATAACCAGAAATGATAGAATTCCATGTACTCAAACTTTTTGGTCCTATCTGCTGAAACAGTATGAAGGCATGCCTAAGGTCGTCGCATCTTGAGTACATCGTAATCAACGAATTCTGAACATTATTAAATTGATTGTAACAACTACGGACTGCAAGGCAATGAAATCCTTTTCCCCACTCTACAGCTCCAATATATGAGCATGCCTTCAAAGCATTAACCATAGCTACAAGATCTAAACTAACATTGCGATTTCTCATCTTAGCAACACAATTCAAAGCCCCTACGTAATCTCCTATCTGCAAACAACCTCCAGCTAATGTGTTCCAGGTTACAACAGTCATTTCTACACTAGAGAGATCCATTCTGTGAAAAAGCTTAAGAGCTTCCTCCAAATTGCCTGCAGAAGCATAACAGTTAATTATTGCATTCCAAGAGACAACATCTCTTTCAGACATCCTTTCAAACAATTTCCGAGCAATATCCACTTTACCAAATCTTTTATACATAGATATCAATGCATTGCAGACATACACGCTGCACCTGTGAGAGCTAACCTCGATGGAACCATGAACCGCTCTTCCAGATGCAAAATCAAGTAATGCTCCACAGGCCTTGAGAATCGATGGGTAAGTAAAAGCATCCGGTTGGATTCCTTTACTCACCATTCGATTGTAAACAATAACTGCCTCCTCAAACCGTTTGTTCCTAACATAAGAATCGATGAGCACATTCCAGGGCAAGGGATGCAAAATGTCAGAGCTCTCAGTAATGGTCCGAGTTTCGTCAAGGAGATTAAAGGCAGAGTAGAAAGTAACCAGCTTTGGGACAAGAACAGGGTCAAACTCAAGACCTGACGAGATACAATGAGCGTGAATCTGCTGCCCTGGAAGGAACTCGTTAAACTCCACGCAGCTCGACAAAAGGGAAGCAGCTGAATGCAAAACGAATTCATGAGAACCAGGCGAAGAAGACCGATGACGAAGAAGAGAGAATGTCCTGAAAGCTTCAGAGAGAAGACCGTGGGAGATGAAATGTCCGAGTGACTTGTAAAGAGGATCCGGAACTGATACATAATCGTCGGTTATGGGAGTTTCTCCGGAGAAGGGCCTCGGTGGCTGTTTCCACGATTGAGGAATAAACTTGCGAATTTCGGTTACAGTGAGACCTCTGGGGATAGAGCGAGAAGGAGAAGACGGCATATACAGTAAGCAATGGGCATATGATGGCAGCAATTCACTAGAGTAAAGCGAAAAGAATGGTTTTTGATTGATGTTTGGCTACTAGTCTGATCCATGGAAGCCAAAATTCAACCAATCTCGCGTCTCCGACTGAAGAAATCTAAGCAGGAGAACATATAAGAGAAACAAAGAAAGAAAAAGTTTTTCTGGGGCATTTCATCGAACAAGTGGTGTGCCAAACATATACCGTATACAGTCGAAACATGGGAAGCACGAGGTGGATCAAGAGAAGCATAGAAGAGACGAGACAGAACTCATGAAGGAAGAAGAAAAGTGAGACCGAAGGATTCGGAGACAATGACCACGCGTGAACGTGGAGATGGGGGAAGAAAGAAACGCTATTGAATTTTGCTATTGCAATTGGGCCTCTTTTTAGAAGTTTCTATTTTAAGGCCCATTGTGTTCGCAGCCCAACAAAGTCCACTAAGCTTTAAAGTAAGAAAGTTCTGCACGAATTATCGATTTTGAAATTGAAGAAACCTGATATCTGCACTTATCAAAAAAAATTTAAAAACATTATACTGTTTTTAAATAAAGGCAATAATCAAATATAGCACACTTTCTCATTTTTTGGACACATTTAGCATGTGGCTTTGAGTTTTCCACGTGTAGCATTTTTAAAATGTTAGAATGACCATTTTATCCCTGACAATTTTTAAAATATGGCTTAGGGTTCTCATTTTTCTTACCCCTAAACACTAAACCCTAAACACTAAACCCTAAATCCTAAACCCTAAACTCTAAACCCTAAACCTTAAACCCAAAATTAGACAGGGGCATTTTCGGTATACCGTGTGTTAAATATGCTATGGTTGGAAATTTTGGGCTTGCATGCTCCATGTGGCAAAAAAACACAAAAGTGTGCTATCTAAGGGAATTTCTCTAAAAACAAGATAAGAAGAAATTTTACATACTCTTTCGTTCTACTAACTTTTAAGCTTGCAAAAAAAAAACAAATGATGTCATCATATTCCCATAAGATTAAGGTACATAATATGTTTAAATTCTGTTGATTCTTGAATAATAATTATTTTAACAATAATTTACGTTATTACTTTTTTTAAATATATTGATCACCAAAATGCGTTGTAATCTTTCAGAGATTTAGATGGTCATATGAGACTACATTTATATTTTTTCAACATGTGATCATGGAGAAAAGAAATTTGAGTATCGAAGGAAGTGGCTTAAGTGATATTCAAAAAGAAAATATTATTCGTAAAATCAACGAAAATTCTGGAGCTAATTTGAGTTGGAAAATGCAAAAATTCGTTTATATTGGTTAAGAAACCAATACAATTTTTATTATAATAATAAAGATGATGAACAACTTCAACCAAATTTTGTTCCATTTATCCCAATTCTTAAAGAAACTTTTGGTTTTTAAATCAATTTATGAAGTAATAAATTTAAATGGATATAATATGTTCTAAATATTTTTTGTCAGTAAAAAAAATGTATTAAGTTCTTCCAAGATTTAAATTTAGTACCATTAAAATGCAATTCAAAACATAATTTATATCTTAAAATGTATATATATATATATATATAAAATAAAAATCAAAACTACTACAACTTTTGATAACAATCAAACTTTTGTTAGTTTTTAAAGTAACAATCATATTCTCTACAGTCAAAATTCTTTATAATCAAAAATTTAGACCACAGCTCCAACCAATCATACTCCTAACAAAGTCATGTTTATATTTCACTTATTATATAGACACACACACACGCGCACACATATATATATATATATATATATATGTGCGTGCGTGCGTGCGTCGTGCGTGCGTCGTGCGTGCGTGCGAGCGTGCGTGCGTGTGTGTGTGTGTGTGAGTGTGTGTGTGTGTGTGTGTGTGTCTGTGTGTGTGTGTGTGTCTGTGTGTGTGTCTGTGTGTGTATCTGTGTGTGTGCACGTGCGTGCGCGCGCGTGTGTGCGTGCGTGCGTGCGTGCTTGCGTGCGTGCGTGCGTGCGTGCGTATGTGTGTGTGTGCGCGTGTGTGTGTGTTTGTGTGATAAAATTGAATGATTTGAATAATTTAGTGTTTATTCCTCCACATTTGCAATTTTAAAATTTTATTATCATATTGAACAAATTAATTTTTCAGAAATGTATCTTCGTATCACAAATTAGGAAAAAAATTTTCTTTTTTGTTAACACAGATTTGGAAATTTATTTTGTCTTCTTAAAATAGTTTTAATGTGGTTAGTTGAATGGCAGCGCAGGTAGGGTTAAGCGATCACAAAGGCGATCTTGGAGTTTCTCCCTTTTTTGATTTGATCGCTTCTCCTCAAGGGTTCTGATCATTCCCTCTGCTTCTCCACTGCTCTGTTCTGCTGCTTTTCAGCCACTTTCTGTAGTTTACAGACCTAATTCCAGTCTTCTACAGTACTTTGTTGTCATCTGCTTTATCTAGATTTTGCTATCACGTATACGTCATCCTCCATCATGGGCTCTCGACACACACGAGCGGAGAAGGGAAAAGTTGTTGCCTCATGCTCCTGTTGGATTCGGCCTCAGCCAACACGTATCCCGTCTGTCGATAACGTTGATCTTATCGCTAAGAATAAACTAACTCTCATTGGTCGTATTCTCAATCCAAAGGTGCAGAGACCTAAGGCGATAGTGAACTTTCTCCCACAGATTTGGGGATTAGGAAATCGTGTCCAGGGTAAAGTAATTTGTAGGGAGCGATTCTGTTTTCGCTTTCAATCAGAAGAAGATTTGCGCTCAGTTTTGGATCGCGCACCGTTCCACTACAAGCGATGGATGCTCATCATTCAATATTGGAAACCCATCATCTCTGATACCTTCCCCTCTTCAATTCCTTTGTGGGTCACTATCCATGACCTTCGGGTGCATTACTATAAATATGATGTCCTCAAGATTATCGGCCAGAGGCTGGGAGTTTTTATGGATTACGATACCAATAAGGGACGAGTTAAGGTTATGATTGATGGGACCAAACCTTTGATCGTCAAGGATAAATTCACTTTTCCTACAAAGGAAGAAGCTATTTTAGATTTTGAATACGAAAGACTTCAACGCCATTGCTTTAATTGTCACTCTCTGGGACATGAGGAGCTAGCTTGTCCCTTAACAAGGTCTTTGTCAAAACATGCGGTGGGAGAGGATCGTAACAGAGGCAGAACCATAGGCGTCAAACAACATAATATCTTACTTCGATTGGAGGAAGACAAAGTTTATCGCACAGAAAAGAGAGAGCATCCATTGTTGCCTTCTCGGCGAGACCCTTACCCTTTACCACCACCTCCTCTGCCTAAGGTTTACATTGTGTTTACGGGTTCAAATCCCAATGTTTGTCCCTCTTCATCTAGGCCACAAATCTACAAATCTCGCTCACCATGCCGCCGATCTCCTCCAAGACGCTCCCCGATGAGAGAATCACATTCTTCCAAGCCTCATTACTCAGGTACATGCCATAACAGGCCTGGTGCAGAGCAACATCGATGCACTCAACCACGTCTTGAAGAGCCACACTGTCATCGACAACAGACTGCTAGGAGAGAACATGAGTATCGCTCCTTTCAAAACACGCATCATCGGGAGGAGGAGAGGGATCCTCGAGGCAGAAGGTATGGTGAGTATGGTCATCATGGTCATTGTCGCTCTTTGTCTCCTAAACATCATGATTTGGTTCCTACTAAAGATCATGGAGATGGATCAAGTACCTCCCATTATCGCCGCCCTGCTCTTGAACGCCTTGAGACTCAAGTTGAAGGAGATCATCACCGGTCCGCTTTTGAAAGACTCACTAGAGTGGAATCTCCTTTGGATATTCAGTTAAGCTCTTGGAAAAAGGTGCAGTCCAATCTCTAGGTAGCGTCGGTGGGGCTACAAGATGTTCCGATTCAGTTTGAATCTTTGAATGGTGCCTCAAGTCGAGCTAAACTCCCAATGTCCTTGACATCTTCGGTTAAGCAATATGTGCATGATCGATTGATGAGGAGACAAATAAGAGCTTCTCATTATGAGAGTCTCTCTCTTCAGGCTATTGCTGCGACTACTACTTTCCAAAACGCAACTAAGAGGAAAGCCTCCACGCGCAAGAAATTTGTCCTGAAATCTGTCCCGAAGCAGAACAAGGCCCTTCAAGACACCACGATTCCTTCTGCTCCAAGGAAGCGAAATTCAAGTGCTACAAAGGCTTCTCCGAGAAAGTGACATTGCACTAAGGCTTCTCATGCTTCTCGTTCATCTATACCTCATACTGAGGCAGTTGTTTCTTCTATTATTTCTACTTCTTCTAAGGCTTTAATGCCGAGAATTTGTAAGAGTTTGATGGTTTCCCGGAAACTATACGTTTCTCAATATCCAGTTGGAACTGTCAAGGTCTTATAAACACCTGGACAATTTGACGTCTAAAGAAATTGAGATTGAATCTCTTTCCGAACTTAATGTTTCAAATGGAAACGAAAAACCAAGGTGATTATGTTACGCAAGTATTCCCTTGGATGGGTTTAGGCAACCACTTTACTGTTCGTCTTGAGGAGTTGAGTGGTGGCTTAACTCTCTTTTGGAAATCGAATGTTGATGCTCAAGTTCTTTCATCATCTCCAAATTTCATTGATACGTGTGTCTCATATAAAGATAAAGTCTTTCATTTAACCTTTGTTTGCAAAGCTCCAAACCGTGAAATATGCGTCAAGTTTGGACAGAGATCTCGCGTCTTGGCTAACTCTGTGACTCTTCATGGGTACTCATCGGAGACTTCAACGAGATAC
This sequence comes from Anastatica hierochuntica, assembly GCA_900406275.1. Classification (NCBI taxonomy): domain Eukaryota; kingdom Viridiplantae; phylum Streptophyta; class Magnoliopsida; order Brassicales; family Brassicaceae; genus Anastatica; species Anastatica hierochuntica. The sequence goes on from OVAN01011430.1 coordinate 10,075, forward strand.
TTTGCCAATCTGAAAAAGAGTGGAGGGCCTTTGCGGCCAAAAGGCTCGTTTGTGGATTTTAGGAGATTTGTCTCCACTTGTGGCCTCTAGGAGGTAAAGCATTCGGGTAACTTTTTATCATGGCGAGGAATGCAACACGAGCACCTTGTTCATGCAAGGCTGGACCGTGTCCTTTCTAATAACGCATGGATAGAAATGTTTCCTCCGGGTCGATCTGAATACCTTCGGTTTGAAGGATCAGACTACAGGCCTTTGATTTTATATTTGGATGACTCAAGAGTTCAAAGAAAGGGTTTGTTTCGCTTTGGTACTCGACTACGGGAGAAAGACAAAATATATGACCTGATTGCTACGGTATGACAAGGATCTAGAGTCGATTTAGTGGAGTCTAAGCTTAATCTTTGTCGTAGTGAGCTCATCAAGTGGACAAAGGAGCAAAATTTTAATAACTTGAAGCTCATCTCAGCCATGCAACAAGCCCTTGATGTTGCTCTCTCGGCTTTTGTGTCAGATGTGGCAGAGATAAACCGCTTGTCTGCCACCCTTCATGCAGCATATAGAGATGAGGAAGAGTTCTAGCAGCAATGGATTCCTATTTTATGGTTTCAAAGTGGTAATCACAACTCAAGCTTCTTTTATGTCTCTACAAAAAATCCCAGATCTTGTAACCGATTTACGGTGATTGAAGATGCAAATGGTGTAGCAAAGTTTACTGCGCCAAAAATAATCCACAAAATATCATCTTATTATCAAATTTTATTCTCTTCCGAGAGCTAAAGATATTTCGTCGTAGTCTCTAAAGCGTTCCAACCATGCATTTCTTTTTTGCATAATGAGATGCTAATTCGTATACCTTCTCAAGAAGAAATTAAGCAGGCAAAATTTGCTATTAACTCACTGAAAGCTCCTGGTTCTGACGGGTTTTTTTCTGGGTTCTTTCACTCATTTTGGCCGACAATATGACCAGATATTGTTCGGGAGGTCAAAGAGTTCTTTTCGACATTTATTTTCCCCCCGGAGGCTCAATGAAACTCACGTTCAACTAATTCTCAATATTCAAAGCCCATGTCGAGTTGCGGACTATCGACCTATAGCCTTATGCAATGTCTTTTACAAGATAATTGCTATGATATTAACCTCCCGAATGCATTCAGTTTTACCTTGGGTGATATCGGAGAATCAGTATGGTTTTGTACCTAGTCGAGTTATATCTGACAACGTCCTCATCACTCACGAAGTTTTGCACTTTTTGTGGACTTCTAAGGAAACTTCACATAGTTTTATGTCGGTAAAAATAGATATGACTAAAGCCTATGATCGCATTGAATGGGACTTTCTGCGAGCGGTGTTACAACGCCTTGGTTTTCATCCCCAATGCACTTCTTGGATAATGGAATGTGTCACTATTGTGTCTTATTCCTTCCTAGTTAATAGGGGACCGCAAAGTCGTGTTTTGTCGTCTCGAAGTCTACGCCAGGGAGATCCTCTCTCCCCTGGTCTCTTTGTTCTTTGCTTTGAGGTTCTCTCGGGTCTCTGTTCTCGGGCCCAAGAGACAGGTCGTCAACCTGGGATTCGAGTCTCTCGTCATAGTCCGCCTGTGAATCATCTTCTTTTCGTGGACGATACGATGTTCTTTGCAGGTCGGATGCGCAGGTGGCGGTCCATCATCATCACCTCGGGAATCATGCTGCGTGTGGAAAAACGCAGGTGGAGCACACAAAAAGTCTAGCGGAAGAAACTCCACAGCCTCAAAACTCAAAAGTGCTGTCACAGCAGGCTGCGGAAGCTGGATATGAATGTACTGCTTCCTCTGGTTCTGAAACCGGTAGACATATGGTCCTTTCGCGGGTATGAAATGAATCGGCCCGCAAATGAACTCCTTGTTGGCCAGAGTGTGGAGATCAAGTTGCTTGACATCCCGACCCGAACAGTCAATCTCCATATCCTGAGAAACAAGATCGATACCGCAATGATCCATGATGCGGGCTATCACAGCACCAAACCCGCAAATCAAATTTGCCTTACCATCAAAGCGGTTGTTCTTGTAATCCACGAGGTGATATGCAAGAATGGATCCCATGTTGAATTCAGAAACGGCGGGGTAGTGGGCTCCAATATCTTGAGGCAAAAGATGCCTCACTCCAAAGAACAACAGAATGAGCTCCCACTGTGACACGCCTGCAGCAACAGTAGCACCAAACAGATGAGTCCCCAGCATTCTACAAGCATACCTTAGAACCGAACTATGAATTCGGGACTCCTTCGAACGGTGCGCAACAAAGCGCCCTGAGTCAATCACCTCCCAGAAGGCAAAGAAGTCTTCATGCCAAAATAGAGATGTTCGCTCCCCATTGTTGAATTCGAACAAGGCACAGAGCTCCGGAATAGTCATACTGTAGAACTTGTGCCCCACTATAAACGAAATTACTCCAGTGCTCGCGGCCTGCTCTACCGCATCATCATATGTAACCTACACCGAGGTAAGAAACTGGCGAGACAAGTGAGGATAAGTGGACTCTCTAAGGCGCCAGAGATCGCCTAAATCCATATTCGCGAACAACGGACCCATGTCCGGAAGCAGCCCGAGCTTCCCCAATGTCTCATAGCAGCTCTGCTTGACTGAAGGCATAGACGCCTTCTTCAGTTGTACCAACTTTAATCGTTCCACATTTCCCCATTGTCTCGCATTCGCAGGAGGAGGTGGAGGAGCTTCCGGAGATCGAATAACCACGACTCGAGAGGAAGATGGTGGCGGAGGAGGTGGTTTCTCTGGCGGCGGAGCATCCGTTGACCTCCTAGGGCATGCTCTACGAGTAGGGTTCGTTCGTGCCATCCTGCAAAAACATCGCTCAACATAAAAGTTAGTACATTACCGAAAAATGTCACTTTGTTCCTCTAAAACCAAATTCATTGATGCCAAAGCATTAAATAATATGAATCGTCATTATTCCAGCATCAAATTATGTTCAAAGAAACATTCCAAGCAATTCGAGTTTCAAACGAGATATCAAAACACCCTTTATCATCAAAAAGTCACCAAAAATCAAGTTTTTCAACAATTTTTCACAATTTGCAAAGAAACTCATCACACAATTGATTCATTCATGCTTCAACATTATCAAGTTCATCTCCTAGCTAGCAAAAACACATCAATATCGAGTTCCGCAAAAAGCCACAATTCCTAAAATTTTCAATCCCTAAAATTCTCAAAATCTCTCAAACCAAAGGCAAACACCACGAAATAATCATAAACATCACAGACTACAATCGACCTATACTAAGCAAAGAAACACCATGAATCAAAGATTTTTCGAAACCCGGATTTCGGGCTCAAAATCGCGAACTGTTTTCGTGAGATTTCGAGGGCCATACCTGCTCAAATGATTAAATCGTTAGCACAGATAGAGAGAGCGTGGAGAGTAGATAGATTTCGACTATAAGAACGTCGAAAACCGTCAAGAAACGAGAGAGATATGGATGAGAGATGGATTTTAGCAACTAAGGGTGAGAGGTTGAAGAAGATGAAGAAAAATTGAGTTTTTGGGGTGTTTGATCCAAATAAATCGATTTTGGGGGTGATATTTGCGTTTTTCCGGTTTAATTTTAGTGAAATAAACCGATTTTAAACCGAAAAACTTACCTTCGTACGCATTGGCGGGTGATCGATCGATCACCCTTGGGTATCGATCGATCACATAGTGAAACTGGCCCCGATCGATCGATCACCCCTAGGGTGATTGATCGATCCCTTCAATTTTTTTTGTGTGAAAAACACACGAAAACCAAAACCAAAAGTCAGTATATTAGTCCTAAAAATGAAAACCAAAGCCAAAAGAAAATTAAGAACGAAACTGTGTAAGTATGTTACCTAGTGGATTGTCTCCCACTTATCGCTCTTTTAAAGTCATTAGCTTGACTGCAAAGCCCTTTCAGGCTTGTGTAGGATCGTTGAGGGGAATAGAAATATCCTCAGCAGCATCAGATTCAGCCAAGTATGGCTTCAAGCGTTGGCCATTCACTACGAACTCACCGCCTTGACGGTTCCATAGCACAATTGCTCTGTATGGTCGCACTTCTTTGAAAATGAATGGTCCGGACCATCTAGACTTCAATTTTCCTGGAAACAATTTCAGACGTGTGTTAAAGAGTAGTACCTGATTTCCGGGTTTGAAGTCTCTAGGGATGATCTTCTTGTCATGAAAAGCTTTTGTGCGCTCCTTGTAGATTCGAGAGTTCTCATATACGACATGCCTAATCTCATTGAGCTCATTGAGTTGTAGTAGATGCTTCTCTGCAACAGACTTGAAGTCATAATTCAGTAACATGATTGTCCATGCTGCCTTGTACTCGAGCTCAACTGGAAGATGACATGGCTTTCCATACACTAGATGGAGCGGTGTAGTCCCCAAAGGTGTCTTATATGCTGTTCTATAAGCCCATAGTGCATCATCCAGTTTAGTAGACCAATCTTTTCTGGAAGCTCCAACAGTCTTCTGCAAAATACTCTTGATTTTATTGTTGGAAACTTCGACTTGCCCGCTAGTTTGAGGATGGTAAGGTGTAGCTACCTTATGCTTAACGCCATGTTTCTTTAGAAGTCCATCAAAAACTTTATTGATGAAGTGTGAACCTCCATCACTGATC
>OVAN01011431.1:0-14717 GCA_900406275.1 Anastatica hierochuntica
CTTCATCCAACCTAACTCTTTGTTCTTGTGTAAGCACGCTTTCATCGAATGCTGGCTCTACATATTACTCCCACTTAAGTTTCTCTTATTCTTCCAATGCTAGTAATTCTCGAAGTGTTGCATCCTTTTCTCTGAGGCCAATCATTGTAATACATGGCCATCAAACCTGCAAAGAAAAAAAACTAAAGAAAGAATTAGTAACAAAATAAAAAAAAAGTGCCTTAGACGCGCAATGATCCTAAGTTCTAAGACTCTCTATTGGTCCCCGACAACGACGCCAGAAAACTTGATAGTTTAGGTTTTCACCAAAGATAACACTGCAAGCGCAGAGATGTACGTTGTAGTGGTTCGGGATCGAATCCACAGAGACCAAAGGTAGCACGAAGAAATAGAATCAAACAACGGGCTAAAGCTAAAAATATGTCTTTAAGAAGGATGCAAATATCGAAATCAAGAGAGCACAGAAAACGCAGCACGCAACGAGATTGTAAACAATTTAAAGAAGTGTTGGGCATCAGGTATTCTCAGGGAAACATTTCATTGTTGACTTAAACTACAGATTAGGGAAGAGATTAAGAACCGTCTAGAAATCAAATTCTATTCTAGAACTGATCTACTTCCTTAGCATCAGCGCCCTATGCACTAGAAACCTCGAGACTAACTTCCGTTGACCCTCGATTTCTAGTCATGTATTACTAACAGATTTGATAGGTTCACAATTCACTTAAACATCAACTTCCGTTGGCTTAAGAAGAATTGCTCATCTATAATTCTTGCAGGCATTTAAACATTCCCCTTGTAACAGTTAAACAACCTAAGATCAGAAACTAAGTGATCAATTTAGTTTCATGCATTACGATTAACCATAGATGAAGATCCACTAGATAATATCCCTAATCATGCAATTCTATATCAACTAATCCTGAATCCCCTTTGTGAGAATCCCTAAACCCAACGAACAGACTACTCACTCATAGATAAAGCCAAAACACAAATCATATTGAGAGACATGGTCGTATATAGCATAAATAAAAGTAAATAGGATTCAGAAAGCTTCTCAATCGAAGAACTAACATGTTTCTTCTCCCTAGGATACAAACTAGATTTCTCTGCTCTCACAGTCTCAAAAACTGCATTATTCAAGGAAAAACTAGAGTCTAGATCTTTAAGGTAAAATTCGGTTCGAAATAAGTTCGGTCTGGTTCTTCGTAAAATCTGTCCGCAAATCGGGACAGGGATCGATCGATCCATGTCTGGATCGTTCGATCTGTGTCCAAAATTCTGGGTATTTTCTAGCTTTGCACGAACACTTCCTTCGAGGCTTGAAATACATCCAAAATGCTTTCTTTTCGCACATTCAAGCTTGGATTCTGTAAAAACAAAAAAGAACATAGAACCACGCCAAAACAATCCGAATACATACTAAAAACCATAGATCTCGAATGAAAACCGTAGTAAAACCTACTAAAATACTGACACATCAGTGTGTCACTCTCAACAAGATCGATGGATGGATTGATGAATAAAGGCGGATCCGACTCTTGTTGGACGTGTGTCACTTTCAAGAACGTACGAAGATGATGATGATGGAATGAGAGAGTCCACAAAGAATCGAGATCGAATTCTTTGATAAGTCTTGAGTTGCTTCGCGTTGCTTCACACAAACGAAAAGACTTTAGAGATTTCTTTGCTAAGAAAAGGTTTCTACTTTATTGATAATGAGGTGAAAAGACATGACTGCTTATAGGGGGTATAAATACTTGTTGCATCTTGCCCTTCAAGGGGACTTGAAGCAAAACCTTAGCTAAGCGATGGGCTAAACAAAGGCCCAAAAGAAATAAATAAAAGGCTAACAAATGCCCATTAAGGTTTTACTTAAAACCGAAAATAACCTGCATAAACCAAAGACAATAACCGGTTAGAAATCAAATTGAAATCGTACCTAGATAAGTCTTTAACCGTAGAGATTGAATGTCAAGATGATTAAACCAGTCCGGTTTTGGTTGATGGACGAAAATTGGCTTAATCCAGGCTCATGTGGTTTCTCCCATAAGTCGTGATGATCTTCAAGCTTGGTCTCAGTCATCTCTTGAATCGTGGCTTGCTTGAGTCTGAAGCTCTCTTGATCCAGCATGTCTTGCACGGCCTTGGTGAATCCGTCTCAGATTACTCTTGATCCCGACCTGGTTGTAGGTCCTTTCCGTACAAGTGGGACCTCATGTTGAGTGACCACAACATCCCCTCATCCTTGAGAAGGTTCTATCCTCAGAACTTCTTCGTCATATGCGACATAAGGAGCTAAGTCAGAAACATTAAACGTTGGGGAAACCTTAAACTCACCTGGAAGCTCAAGCTTGTAGGCATTGTCGTTGATCTTCTCTAAGACTCGAAATGGGCCATCTCCCCTCGGTGTGAGTTTAGATTTCCTCTCATTGGGAAACCTTTCTGGCCACATGTGTAACCACACCCAATCGTCGGGTTCGAAGATGACTTCCTTGCGTCCTTGGTTGAGCTTAGTCCGATTCTTTTCTGCCTTTTTCTCCAACTTCTCCTTGACTCGTTGGTGTAACGACTTGATAAAATCAGCCCTAGATAAACCATCTTGGTTGACAAACGATGTGGGTGGCAAGGTTAAGATCCATTGGCGTTTCTGGGTTAAAGCCATACACAATCTCAAAAGGTGATTGGTTAGTGATAGAATGCTTGGCATGATTATATGCAAACTCAATAAATGGCAAGCAACTTAACCAATTCTATAAATTCTTACCTCCCGTAGCTCTCAATAACTATGAGAGTGTACGGTTTACTAGCTCGGTTTGGCCATCGGTTTGGGGATGGCACGTGGTGGAGAAGAGAAGCTTCGTTCCAAGCTTCTTCCAAAGATTCCTCCAAAAGTGACTGAGGAACTTGGTGTCACGGTCTGATACGATGGTTCGGGGAACACCATGTAGACAGACCACCTCCTTGAAGAATAGATCGCCCGTCTTGGTTGCATCGTTGGTCTTATCACATGGAATGAAGTGTTCCATCTTGGAAAACCTATCAACTACCATAAAGATGGAGTCTTTTTGTTTGATCTTGGGCAAGCCCAGCACAAAGTCCATAGAAATACCCACCCATGGTGCGTTAGGAATCAGTAAAGGCATGTGTAAACCATAAGGATGTGACCTAGACTTGGTTTTCATGCACACGGTGAACTTGGCGCAGAGACTCTCCACATATCACTTCATCCTTGGCTAATATAAGTGTTCGGTAAAGACGTCTAGAGTCTTTTTTCGGCCAAAGTGTCACATCGATCCTCCACCATGAGCTTCTCTAGTCAATAGATCACGCATTGAGCCTTGTGGTATGCAAAGCCTCTTTTCCTTGAATAGAAGTCCATCATGTTGATAGAAGGGACCAAAAGCGCTCTTGGTTTTACTGTCATAGAGCTCAGAAAAATCAGGGTCAGTACTATAAGCAAGCTTAATATGTTCAAAACCCATGATCTTAGCCTCCATAGTGGTGATGAGAGCATAACGCCTAGACAAGGCATCGACCACCACGTTGTCCTTCCCCTTTTTGTACTTGATCACGTAGGGGAAAGTATATGAATTCCAACCACCTAGAGTGTCTCCTCTTGAGCGTGGTTTGTCCTCTCAAGTGTTTAAGAGTCTCATGATCTGTATGAATAACAAACTCTTTAGATAAGAGGTAATGTTGCCAAGTTTCGAGGGACCTTACTAAAGCTTAGAGCTCTTTGTCGTAGGTGGGATAATTGAGGGCAGCTCCACTCAATTTCTAACTGAAGTAAGCTATGGGTCGGCCTCCTTGAGTCAACACCGCGCCTATGCATGTACCTGAAGCATCACATTCAATCTCAAACGTTTTATCAAAGTTAGGTAAGGTAAGAACGGGAGCATGGGTCAAGCTATGCTTGAGTTTGTTGAAGGAATCTTCTTGGGCTGGTCCTCAAGTAAATGAGACGTTCTTCTTGATCACCGAAGTCATTGGTGCAAAAATGGTGCTGAAATCCTTCACAAATCGTCGATAGAAGCTTGCAGGTATCTCATCAGGAAACACGTCCTTGTACTTGTTCAAATGGTCTTGTACCTCGGTTGGAAGCTCGGGTACCTGTAGATCTGCAAAAAAACCTTCCTTGAAGACCATTAGTAGCACCTGCATTTGGTCATGCAAAGTTTTCATAACTTGACCCGAGCCGTGTACCTCTTGGGGACTAAGACGTGCTAAGTTGTGCTTCTTGTTGTTGTGGCTAAAACTATACACGTTGGTATGACAATTATGAAGGGTCTCCTTGTCGAATTGCCATGGTCTGCCTAGAAGTATATAGCTGGCTTGCATAGGAACCACGTCACACGTGACTTGGTCATGGTACTTTCCGATACTAAAGGACACCACCACTTGTTCGGCTATCTTTAGTTCACTTTTGTCATTGAGCCATTTGAGACGGTATGGCTGCGGATGTGGGGTCTTAGTCAAACCTAACTTGTCTACAAGATACTTGCTAGCCACGTTAGTACAAGAACCACCATCAATGATTAGGCTACATACCTTGCTTTCAACGCTACATCGCGTGTGGAAGATCTTTTCTCTTTGGATCGTTTCTGGATCGTAAAGAGCACTAAGTGACCGTTGTGTCACTAGTAGTTCACCGTGCTCAGGATAGTCGGTGACTTCTTCATCCGAGATGATGGTCTCTGCCTCGGCCTCATCTTGCGATCCGTACTCGCCATCAGCCTTAAGGACCATTACGCGCTTGTTCGGGAAATCCTTAGCAAAGTGACCCTTTCCCGGAAATTTAAAACAAGTTATGTCACGAGTTCTTTGATTCGGATGGGAAACTTACCTTGGTTGGGTTTGCTAGAGGGTTCAGTCTGGTTCCTCTTGAACCGATTCTCAATCTCAAGGAACTTGCCCTTGCCAACGTGTCGGGTAGGCGGTTGTGTCCATATGCCCTTACCCTTAGTCGTGGACACTTTCTTTCGCTTGATATGATGCTCAGCTTGGATAGCATAGTGGATAATGTCGTTAAAGTTCTCGTACGGTTGTCTTTCCAACTTACGGGTTATACGGTCTAGTAGGTCGTCTAAGAACTGAGCCATAAGTGAATCCTCCATCTCACGTGAATTGAGCTTGTTCCAGAGAGACTCAAACTCCTCAAAGTATTCTTCTACCATTTTGGTTCCCTGCGTCAATTTACGAAAACGCTTTTGTAAATTTCGTTGATAATACGAGGGGACATACCTAGTGCGGAGCTTGGACCACATCTCATCCCATGTTTGGACCTGTCGGACCCTTCCAGCTTCCACAACTTCTCTATCCCACCAAGTTAGAGCATTGTCGGTGAAGTGGGCAGCCGCTAAGGCTATCTTCTTGGATTCGGAGTAGTTGTACTATTCGAAGATATACTCCATCCTTCTTTCCCACTCGATGTATGCATCCGGGTTGATCTTTCCTGCAAAAGTAGGTGGGTTAAGCTTAAGGTCTTTCCCTCCTTGCCAAGGAAATTTCTCATCTCGGCCACGATTGCCTCTTCTAGCGAGGCTACCATCACGATGGCCTTGGTGTTCTCGCCTTCCTGCCCTTGGCCGGACATAATAGCGGTCGGGTGGCTCGGGCTCATCGCTTTCCACCTCCGATGGTGGGTCCAGATTGTCTGGATGAGGATGATTCCTCATGCGTTGTTGTTGTTGTTGCGGCGATGGTCCATTGGCTCGTTCCTCCATGCGAGTGAGCTGGTCGGCCAAAGCTTGCAAGCTGGCCGAGAGTCGATCATTGTCGGCCAAAAGCTGAGCATTGATCTCGGCTTGGGTTCGTACGTTGTTGTTACCGTCATTAGTCATAGTTTTTGAAACTTAGACAAGAAAACAATCAAGTGTAAAGTAATAAGAGGATAACGACTAAAGAAGAAAAGGAAACTTGAAGATCTTTTTTTTTGAAAATGAAATACAAATCGAATTCAACTAGAAAAGGAAAGAACAATTTTTTTTGAAAAAAGGAAAATCGAATCAAAGGGAAAAAGGAAAGAACGAATTAATTGTAAAAAGAACGGAAAAGGAAAATAAAATATGCGAAATAAACGACGATAAGGAAATAAATTGAATCAAATGAAAAAAGGAAAGAACGGATTAATGCTAAAAAGGAATGGAAAAGGAAATAAACACTTTGTTTTTTTAAAAAGTTTTTTGAATCAAAACAAGAAAACAAAAGAAAAAAACAATGAAGGAAGAAGATATAACCGTATGAGTTAAGTGTTGGAAACTTAAGCTCTTATACCAAAATGTTGTAGGCATGGAGGTGCTGTTGAACGGATTCTCGATTTGTGGTCGAGAGAATGGTTTTGGCCGATTGATACCTGAAACAAGAAAGAACTTTTTGTTAGTTTTGATAGTTTATGAAAAGAAATAAGAACTAAAAGATGAACTAAAACTAATGATGAACGAAATATGAAAAGAACAAAGGAAAGAGATAGAGATGATTTTAGATGGGATCTTGTTGTTGGACGTGTGTCACTCTTAACAAGATTGATGGATGGATTGATAAATAGAGGCGGATCCGACTCTTGTCGGACGTGTGTCACTCTCAAGAACGGACGAAGATGATGATGATGGAATGAAAGACACCACAAAGAATCGGGATCGAATTCTTTGATAAGTCTTGAGTTGCTTCGTGTTGCTTCACACAAACGAAAAGACTTTAGAGATTTCTTTGCTAAGAAAATGTTTTTGCTTTATTGATAATGAGTTGAAAATACATGACTGCTTATAGGGGGTATAAATACCCATTGCAGCTTGCTCTTCAAGGGGATTTGAAGCAAAACACTAGCTAAGCGATGGACTAAACAAAGGCCCAAAAGAAATAAATAAAAGGCTAACAAATGCCCATTAAATTTCTACCTAAAAACAGAAAATAACCTGCATAAACCAAAGACAATAATCGGTTAGAAATCAAATTGAAATTGTACCTGGATAAGTCTTTAACCGGAGAGATTGAATGTCGAGATGATTAAACCAAGCCGGTTTTGGTTGATGGATGAAAATTGGCTTGAACCGGGCTGATGTTGTTTATCCCTTAAGCCGTGATGATCTTCAAGCTTGATCTCGTTCATCTCTTGAATCATGGCTTGCTTGAGTCTGAAACTCTCTTGATCCAGCATGTCTTGCACGGCCTTGGTGAATCTGTCTCGGATTACTCTTGATCTCGTCCTGTTCGTAGGTCCTTTCCATACAAGTGGGACCTCATGTTGAGTAACCACAACAATAACCTTCCCATGTCTTTCATTATGAACTGAGTCTTGATTTTCTCTAAGAACTTTGTCATTGTTGTAGAGTTATTACCAGTGATAGCCATATCATCTACATATAGCAAGAGGAGAATGATATCTTCTCCTTGATTGTATATGAACAAGGATGGATCTTTGATGCTGCACATAAAGCCAAAATCCAATAAATATGTATCGAACTTGTTGAACCAGGCTCTTGGTGACTGTTTCAGGCCATAAATGGATTTGTGTAGGAGACACACATGATCAGGTTTGCTTGGATCCTCAAATCCAGTTGGTTGCTCCATATACATTGTCTCTGTCAAATCACCATGTAGGAATGCATTTTAAACATCCATCTGTTTTATATCCCATTGCATAATTGTGGCAACATGAAATATCAACCTCATAGTAGCAGTCCTGACCACTGGACTGTAAGTTTCCAAGTAGTCTATTCCGTCTGTTTGATCATATCCTTTTGCTACAAGTCTGGACCTTAACCTATCCAATGAACCATTTGCATTGAGCTTGGTTTTGAATACCCATTTGTTTCCTAAAACATTCATGCCAGGTTTGTATGGTACAAGAGACCAAGTGTTAGCTTCCTTGCAGTTATCTACTTCCTCTGTCATAGCTCCATTCCATTTGTCATCTTTTAATGCTGCAGAGATAGATTTTGGTTCAGGATAGGAAAATTTTTGAGTTAACAGAACATACCTGAGATTTGGTTTGAATATTCCTGATTTAGATCATGTGATCATCTTGTGTCCAGGGGTGCTTGGTAATGGCATTTGTCGTTGATCTGTTGAAGTAGTTGGAGCAGATTGAGTATCTTCAACTGGTGCTTCTGTCCCACTTGGTGCAGGAGAAGAGTTGTTGCCTATAGGAACAAGATCTAAGATTGTCGTACGCTCAGAACTCTCTCCTGTACTGGTGGTAGAAGCATCAGTTCTTTCACTTTCTATTTCAGCAGCTGTAAAGAGATCAGGTTATGTGTTTCCACTATTACCAGTAATCAAAGGCATTAATTGTGGAACTATTGGCATTTGATTTACCAATGTGTCTTGTGAAGAGAGAGATCTTGGTTCTGATTCTGACATAGTTTGGCTTTGAGGGCTGGTGAAGCCTTTGTGTCAGGCTTGAAGCAGAGGAGTAGTGACCTTTGGCTGGAGATAAGAGTAGATATCTTGAAAGGGAAAGCTTTGTTCATCAAAGTAGACATGTCTTCTTATATAAACTCTTCCTGTACTAGGCAGAAGACATATATAACCTTTAAATATCTCATTATATCCCAAGAATACACATTTGAGTGACCTTGGATCCAGCTTATTCATCGCATAATCTCTTAGAGTGGGATAGCAAGCACATCAAAAGACTCTGAGGGATGTGTACTCTGGTTTGAAACCATTTAGTTTCTCAAATGGGCTACACAGATTCTCAACAGAGGAGGGCAATATATTGATGACAAAATTTGTTGTGGAGAAAGCCTCCAGCCAATATTTGTGAGGAATTTTGCTTTCGAAGATCATTGACAAGCCAAGTTCCAAAATGTGTCTGTGTTTTCTCTCAACAATACCATTTTGTTGGGGGAGTGTGGGGACAAGAAATGACTTGTTGAATACCACATTTCTGCAAATGTTGAACAAACTTTGAACTTATGAACTCCCCACCACCATCACATTGAAAGGTCTTTATCTTAGTTTGGTATTGATTTTCCACCAAGGCTTGAACGATAGTAAAGGCTGAGAGAAAATCTGATTTTAACTTCAATGCATATAACCATGAGAACCTTGAATAGTTATCAACAAAGATTACATAATAGTTGTAACCTTGGTTTGATACTACAGGTGATGGGGCCCATAAATCACAATGAACTCTTTCTAAGACTCTAGTAGCAACAAAAGTAGAAGCTTCAAAAGGAAGTCTTGAGCTTTTTCCTAAGCGGCAAGCATCACATTCTGGTTTGGAGCTCTTATTGACATTGATAACTTTATTTGTTGTTAGATGCTGGAGAATCTGAAAATTTGCATGAGCTAGCCTCTTATGCCAGACTTCAAAGCTTGCAGACTGTTGCCTTGAGGCATAAGTGACCTGATAAATATGATTCTCAAGTTTATATAAACCATTAAGATTGTTTCCCTGTGTGAGCAGTTTCTTGGTTGTCTTATCATTAACAAGGACAGCATCACCGTCAAGTTCAAATACACAAGGATAATCTCTTGTTATTTTGGAAACAGACAGGAGGGTTTTTGTAATATCAGGACACACCAATACATCATTGAGTGGTAAGGATATACCTGAGATTGTAGAGAGATTGGTTGAGCCTGAGTAAGTGACTGGCAGAAAGTTTCCATCTCCTACCATCACTGCATCTGTTCCTTGATAAGGTTTGGCTTGATGCAAGTTATGAGGTGAGTTAGTGACATGAGTTGTTGCACCAGTATCTGGGAACCATTCTTGACCATTGTGCTCAGGTATTTCAGTGATCCTCATGGTTGTGAGAGCTGTTGGTAAGTCTTCATGATAGTTATTGTCAAAACGATGTCAACACTTCAAGGCTTGGTGACCAACTCTACCACAAATTTGACATGTTGGTTTGTGCTCACTTCCATAGGAGCTTCCACTGTGGCTGGAGGATGAGGAAATCTATTGATGAAATCCCTGCCACGAGTAGAGAATCCTCTTCCTGAGTTTCCTCTCCCCCTGGAACCAAACCTTCCATAAGATTGTCCTCTTTCTCTGTTTGGATAATTCATTGGCTCAGAGGTATGAGAGACATTAAACGCCAAATGAGGAGAGGTGGAGGTGTCAGTGTTGTAGCCTTGAAGTCTTTCTTGGTCCTGCATCAATCTATAGGCTACTGCATCAAAGCTTGGTCCTGAAGCAGAGACCATGGATCCTTCAATGCTTGTTTTTATAGGTTCATACTCCTTGCTCAGCCCGTGTAATGATGCATAGATCTTCATCTTTTCATTCACTAGGTTTCCTATAAAAGCTAGTTGCTCACATATACTCTGATCTCCTTCAGATACTCACTCATGCCTTTGTCTCGTTTGAGAGTTGTCTGAAGTTTTCTTTGAAGATCAAAAGATCTTGAAGAGGAGACTCTATTGAAAAATTTAGCCAGCTTAAGCCAGATAACATGAGATGTCCTCGCTCCTACCACTTCACTTATTATATCTTCAGATACGGATCCAAGGAGCCAAGATCTTACCACTTGATCTGATCTGCTCCATGTTGAATAGTCTGGATTTGAGACTGGTGTGATTGAACCATCAATTCCAGGAACTTGCAGAACAACTACTGGTTGAGGTAAAGATCCAGTGAAAAAGCCTAGAAGACCTTGTCCTGAGAGAAAGGATTCAAATTGGGATTTCCACAAAATGTAGTTCTTTTCATTGATTTTGATCGTTACACAGTTTGAAATGTTTAAATGTGGGAGAGAGTAAGATTCAAGAGCCCCTTCTATGGCTCTGATATCATGAAAGAAGATGTAAAACTTTAAACTTTGATTCTTATTTCTTCATTCTTATCTTGTTTCTCATACAAGCTCTCTTATTTATACAAATGAATCAATCCTCTTAGTCTTCATCAATGCCTCTCACACGATGTCACTTATCCTCATCCTAGCTCATCACACGATCCAAGAATATCATATTTGTTACGTGTCATTGTCTCTGTGAGCTGGCCGCTTGGTGAATTGGTCGTATGAGCACACACACTTTGCTTGTCCCATTTGTTTTTGTCTTTAAGTGAGTGTGAGTGTACTAGCCGTTGCGGTTGTTCTGTTTTGCCTCTGCTAGTGGGCTCAGTCTTGTGTTGAGCCACCTTTGCTTCATTCGTTGGGCCCATGACCAAAGCTTCTTTGTCTTTACAAACTCCACTCAAAATATTCAACACTTCTCTCTGTTTCTTGTTCTGTTTCTCGTTCTGTTTCTTGACATATACTCCTCTTTCTTCTTTTGTTGCTTGTGTACCAAGCTCATTTGTTCTAACTATTGACACTCGTTTTATGTCCAAAAATATCCTGAGCTTAGTTGAATGTCAAAAACCCTCCAAGAGAAAGTATTACCTTATGCCATTACTTTAATTTGGTGTTATTATTGAGATTTTCCATGACGATCAATGCTCCTCTTGGTTTCACCTGCTTTCACTATGTGGCTCTGACACTACTGCAATTACTTGTAGAGAACGGGAATCTATGATTCTCTGGGAAAGCTTTAAGCCATAAAATGTTCGTTCTTTTTGTTCGATTAGGATTTGCAAAATGCTCTATGAATGTAGTTTCTACCTGCTCCATGAGCCTTATAACATGTCACTCATATCAGAGGTTCGGAAGAAGATTAATGTCGGAGAAAAAAACAGAGAACTCGATGAGGTTTTTCTTTTCTAATAAGATCAAAAGAAAGAAAAAATTATAAACCTCTTACTTCATCGGAGCTTCCCATATACAAATTATCAACCACATTTATGTGAATATTCATTGCATCCCTTCAAGTTATCTATAGAAAACATTTTTTCAAGCACATGTCAGTCATACGAAACCCCTTCAAGAACTCCAGAATCAGATTATCATAATTTTCATATATGTTAGAGAAGGCAAAATGTTTTGAAAACTTGTACATAAAAGAACAAAAGACAATATTGTAGTCTTGCACACATTCTGAACATCGGAAAACCCAAAATTGAAGGAACAAAGTAAATTTAATATTTAAACTTAATTTTAGTTTGGAAGCGAAAGTTATTTAATTCAATTAGAAATAATAGATTATCTGGTAAAGTAAAGTAGTGATAATTTATACTAAAAAAGATGAAGGGGACTCTTCTATGGTTGCCACATCATCACTTTTCTTTAATTAAATTTTTGTTCAAAATAAAACAATAAAATTAAGTTTATTACATTTATTTGTTGTTTGAATACCTTCCCAATACTTTAATTAACTATTTCATTTCATAAACTTCAATAGATCCCCCATGATTTTTTTTGGCCATAGATCCATATGCTAATTAATGGAAATATATAGCTTAATCTCTATAATATAAATAAAATGTTTTCTGCGAGAAAACTCGATACAAAAATTATTTTGTAAAAATTATAGAACTAAATGAAAGATATAACTATATTATAATATGTTAAACATTAATAAATAGTTTTATTGGACAAGAGACTTAAGTTTAGAATAAAAAAACGACTAATAGAATTTAAAATCATATAATTACAATACACTCCTTTTAAAAATACATTGAAAAAGTTAATAAAGTTTCAATCAAATGAAAAAATGAAAAACAGGAGATAGAAAAAAATTATCTGAGAAACAGCTAAAATGAAAAAGTTGTCAAAAATGAAAAGATAGATAAAAAATAACATTAAAGTAATAAAAAGGAAAATATGATAAGAATGTAAATAGAAATTATGGAAACAAAGCAAAAAAAAAGATATAAGATATAAAAAAATGGAGGAACCTCATAAAAATAAGTGTATAGAAAAATTATAAGCGTAAATTAAAAATTTATAAACGTAAATAGAGATCAAAAAATTGTTCCAAGAAAATATTGAACAAAAAAATTAGTATAGTAGCGAATGCAAAATAAGAAAAAAAACACAATGCAAGATTAGTTTGTAAACTAAATTTTTATATTATATTAAATTTGATCAATATAACAATCTAACTAATTAAAAGGAACAAATAGATGGATCCTAGGCTACCCAAGTCAACATTTCCTCTTCCCCAACGCTTTCCACGTCCGCACTATACTAAAAGAAAAATAGCCAAACTTGGATACTTTCTTATGGACGGGTTTATTTTTTTAAAGCCCAATGTAAATTCCAAGGACAATACTTCATCTCCCCATCTTCCCGATTCTCTATCATCTTCATTTAATAATCTAAATCACAATTTCAATTCTGCCATTAATCCACTGCTTCCTCTCCCACTACTCTCGTAACGCCTCTGATAAATAGTATAAAATCTAAAGCTCTAATCTTTCATCTCCCCAATCTCTACGATCCTATATCTCTCTTCTGACTTCTTTTTAACAAATAAAGACCCAAGAAGTATCATTATATTCTTCTCTTCTTCTTCTTCTTTTTTCATGCCGAGAAAAATAAACTCACTTTTTGTTGTTGTTGTTGTTGTGTATTATTGCTGGATCTTGCTTTAGGTTCTGCTTCTTTTCAGTTGTAGCGGTTTCGATTTTTCTAATTAACATAAAATTTTGACCTTGGGAGGAGTTTCAGTCGAGCATACAACGATCCATACAACTATTATACATTCTATAATGGGAAGTCCATTCGGCAGATGCAACAACACGCAAAATTTTAAGCAGAGGAGAGGAGTAGAGTCGTGCCTGTTTGTTAAAAAATTGGGCAACAACCCAAGGCCACACATTCTAAATCACTATTTTAAGGCCACATCTAAAAATAATTTTTTTACTTCTTTGATTAATTTTATGTTTAAGTGATTTTTATAGATTTAAATTGTTACTATCATTACCTTTTCATCATCATTTTTTATATTTAATGCAAAAAATTATACAGCTTTTTAAATTGGGCTAATTAGCCAAATAACAAAAAAAAACATAAATCCTTTAAGAAAATAACATAACCATTCTATTATTTAGTTTTCAATGTTCTTTTTTACATTTTTTCCCATTTTCTCCATAATGGCGCGTGGGAATATTTTTTTTACCCCTCGAACTATTTTTTGATATGTATTTCTATACAACAATGTTAAATAAAAATTTTGAATACACAAAAAATATAGATTTTTCCCGAGTAAATCATATTTTTAATTTTTCGAGACGGATGCATATTTTGAAAATAATATTTGAACACCATCTTTCGTAAAAATAGTACTACTACTTTTATAGACATTCTATTTTTTGTAGACGTTCTACTACGGAAAATATGTAATTCACAGGTAAACAAATATATATGAAAACACAACTTATAATAGTGGGTTGAATTAAATGTTTACGGTTTATCAAATAATTACACATTCTACAAATGATAACATACAAAGTATGAAGACAATATGACATATAATATAGGGTAAATTAGCTAAATATAAAAAAAAACAAAAATTAATTAAGTATATAACATAACCTTTTCATTATTTAAGTATCAATGTTTTTTGGGGTGATTTCAAAAATAACCTACAACAATTGCAAATCTAACCCTCTCTCTCCTCATATTTCAAAATACCATATTTTACCCTTCTCCAAAACTAATATTTACCCCAAATGCCATTATTCAAAAATTATTTAATTAAAAATATAATTTTAAAAATACAAACACACCCTTATCTTCTCCAAATATTTACCAAAATGCCATCATCATCAATTTTTGTCAACCACCATGAACAACCAAACTCAAGCTCTAAAGGCTACATTTAAAGCTAATATATTCACATTTTAGCTCAATGTTTGTTGCAAAACCTCATTATATCTTACATTC
>OVAN01011432.1:0-14716 GCA_900406275.1 Anastatica hierochuntica
TTCGGGTGTAATTAGCTATAAAACTATCAAATGGGGGAGACGAGGAACGAAGACTTAGTTTGATGGAGAACTGGTGCTATATCAATAGTTTATAACTTGTATTCGCGTTATAGTTATTGTAACCCCAAACAAGATTAAAAAAGGAAACAAAAACAAAGAACTTAGGAATAAAACCAAGTAACATTTTCATTGGTAAACCACAAAATCGAAAACAACGCCAAACGATAAGGAAATCCGACTACACCAAATAGCACAAGAAATCCGACTACACCAAATAGCACAATCTCTAACCTTCCGAAGACGCTTCAAAACACCAACATTATATTTATATAATGACAATAATTTAAATAAAATTTCCATCTTGTGTTCGTCTATCTTGCTATCTCTCTCTACATAAAAAAACAAAAAGATAGTGAGAGAGAAAACTGGTGGACCCAAGAGGGAATTTTCAGTGCATATATATAAGAACATTGAACATCAACACAGAACATCAAAGAGCTTTCATTACAAGACAAAACCAAAAGAGCCAAACATATTAGTAGATCAAATAGAGAAAACAAATCTATTTCCTCAATTACAATCAAAAGAAGGAAAAAAAAATGAGTTGGTGTGGAGTGAAGGGAGAAGGATTGAGAATGGTGGAAGAAGCTTGGAGAAAAGGTCCATGGACTGCTGAAGAAGACCGTCTCTTGATTGAATACGTCCATCTTCATGGTGAAGGTCGTTGGAACTCTGTTTTCAAATTCTCAGGTACCATCACTTTTTTGTTTACTTGTTGTAATAATATAATATACTTCTTTTAAACAAATTTTTTTGATATTTAGTATTAACAAAAGGCAAACTAAAAAGTTCATCAATTTGTGTTTTATTTTTATGTTTACACTTTGTATAAATATGTGTCATAGAATTCTAAAAATTATTTATTTATCAAGTGTTTACTTTATCTAGTTTTATAAAACAATATAATCATAATTACAAGTCGTGTTTCTTTGTGTTACTAGATGATACAAAACTATGTATTGATCATAACCATGATGTTAGTAGATTGATTTATGAAATGTTTTGATCATTAGGTTTGAAGAGGAATGGCAAAAGTTGTAGACTGAGATGGGTGAATTACCTTAGACCAGACCTCAAGAGAGGACAGATCACTCGTCAAGAAGAAAGTATAATACTTGAGCTACATGCTAAGTGGGGAAACCGGTAATAATAGTAACTCAAAACCAAACAAACAAAGTTTAGTATTTTGTTTCTTTGCCTTAAATTTTAGGGTTTTTTACATAGGTGGTCAACAATTGCACGTAGTTTACCAGGAAGAACAGACAACGAAATCAAGAACTACTGGCGAACACATTTCAAGAAAAAGGCAAAGCCTGCGACTAATGACGAGGAGAAGAAAAAGATTCGTCTCTTAAAGAGACAACAATTCAAGCAACAGAGACAAATGGAGTTGCAACAAGAACAACAATTGTTTCATCTAGACCAATTCGATTTTAAAAAGATCATGTCTATACTGGATGACAACAATAGCAGCAGCAGCAGCAACCATGGTAGTGCTCCTCATCAAGTGACACATTCATCAACAACTTATGGGTTTAATAACCCTATTGAGCCGCAGTTTCAAGGGAGATTTACACCTGAAGCTTACAATATGAATGAAGAAAATGCGATATGGGACGGGTTTTGGAACTTGGATGTTATGGATGGACATGGTGGGAACTCGGGTGTTGTGGCTGCTAATGTTGTTTGTGGCCAAAGGAAGCCCTATTTCCATAACTTGGTGTTTCCATATTGTTGAGTATGGTTGAGTTTTGAAGCTTGAGTTTCTTTGCTTTTAAAGTTTTTGGTTTGATAACTAGTTTTCTAAATGCTATATAAGTAGTTTGTGATGTAAGAGGACTGGCCTCAAGTTTAAGATGAATGTTGATATGTTTGAGACATGAAAATTATTATTGAGCAAAATATATCGCTTCTAGGGGGTATGAGGCGATATTTTAAATATATTTTAACGATAATTATGATCTAAATTTAGGAGATGCAAAAAAAAAATGGTAGATAAAATCCAAAACATTATTGAAAAATTGTATATAATTTCTCGTTGTTGTTCTTATGAACTATTTCACCAAATCCTCAAAATCTAGAAACAAAGTTGGGCCGTTGTGAGAAAGAATTGAAATTGTAACTCTAGAGAAAAAGAAAGTTGTGTATTTCAAATTTTTGGTCAAAATATTTTGACCAATTTAATACTAATTTATATTTTGATTTAAAATAGTCATTAAACGACACTAATTTCCGACCAAACATGGTCAAAATTAGGGCAGGTAGTGTTTGTTTTTTCTTTAGTCACCAAAATCAGCATGTTCTGGTCAGCTCATGATAGAAAAAACACGAACCAAGTTCAGCTCTTCTTTCTTGGTGATTCTAAAACCAGCTCTTTATGGTAATCAAGGAACTCTAGGCCCAAACCAATACGCTTTTTAATTGAGAAACAAATATTCTTTTTCGAATAGAGGAATGTGGTTTTGATGAATTTAAGAACTCAATACCAGATGATGAAATTGAAGATACAAAGTTTTGAAGAAGATATAGATTTTTGAAGTAGTGCTTGTAGCAGTTGGAGTGTAGCAACGATGTGTCAGAACGTTCAATGAGTGGAACGACGAGCTGAAAGTTTTGGATACTGAGTTGGAAATTAAATAAAGATCAAAAAGACTACAGGATTTGTCCATGAAAATATAATAATAATAGGACAAAGCTCATAAATATAAGAAGAATATTTAGGCGAAGGTATTTCAAGAAGAGGATTTAGAGTAATATGAGAATAAGCCAAATGAGAAAATTTGTGATTATCTTTTTTTTGATCGTTGGCAAGCTTGTGTCGGTCCATCTGTTGGGTATAAGTAGTGGATCTGGAGCTTAGTATTCGGTTACCTCCTAGAGAGAGTAAAGAAACAAATAGCATAAGGTCTTTGGAATTTTTTGTATGGGAATACAAAACATAAAGACTAAAGAGTTTTGAAGAGTTTTTGGATCTTGTATTTGATCCTTGAACGTGTGAGGCTAGTGATTTTTGTTCAAGATAATACTTGAAATTATCTTTTCCAGTTCTTGGCGTAGTTTTCACACTTTCATAATCGAATTAGAGATTGATTGATACATAAAGCCTTTAGGGATCCCAAGAACTTCACCACCAGACTTCGTAATTCATGTTAAAAATTAAAAATTTTAACTTACCAACTATGTTTCTTACCCAATTTACCAAAAAAGACTATAAATTATCCCCAATATCCCTCATGCACGATAACGGTGAGAATGAAAAGGAAAATACGCAATCACAAATCGGAACATGTATGTCATGAACGGACAAACAAGTCAATAAACTCCAAATTAGGAAAATTTTAATAAAGGACTCTCAACTCCAAAACAAGCTTATCTACGTTGTGAGACATTCCAAATCGATCCAAAGATTAACATTTTATTGAATCAATGACGCGCGGAACGTCATTACCGTGCCATCTCATATCTCAAGTATGGTTTGAGGAGGGGAACGACACAAAAATGCCTAGAAAACGTTTCCAATATATTTTGAATGCGACAAAGAACATCAAGGTTAATAGGATGGTATTGATAATATTTGAGAACATTTCCGAGATGTTTGGTTGTAGAATAGGTGTCCCGGATATGTTATTTAACTTATTATTTTCCAAAACTCTATAAAAAGAAAATTAGGGTTTCGAGATTTTACTTTTTTTTCATTTTTACAGGAACTCTCTGCATTTACGCCTCTTATATCACTATCAAATTTTTCAAACTTCCAAAAAATCTTCATAATACTCGGGATCACCATGCACAATAAAACATTTCTAATATATCATCTCATTTATTTTGAAAATAAGTTGTTCAATGATAAATTTTTTATTTATATATACGATATTATTTGAAATGTTCTTTTATGTTAAAATTTATGGTATGAATTATCATTTTTTAAGTATGTTTTAAGTCTCCATTTCCGATCTCCTTCCTGTTTTTTTTTTGTCCTCGTATCCGTCTCAATGCAATATAGCCTTGTTGGTTACGCAAGAACAAAAGATTTAAAGCTTGTGATTTTGGCGGCCGAGTTGCCAGTTAGGGATCACAATAACACATTGAAAATGAAAATCTTGACGAAACCATCAAGGTAATATTAATTCAGGTATACAATTACAAAATTGAGATTTATGTTACAAGCAACTGATGGTAATAGTGTAGTTTTTCCTTTATATGTTGTTGATGTGGATGAAACATCAGTTGCTACACTAGAATCAAATGGAACATCACTTTAGTTGATTAAAAAGTTGTGTCCATTATTAAGAAGTAAAGGTGCATACAGTTCTGTGTTTTAATTTTGTGAACTACTGAACTATGGTACAAAATAGTAAAATACAATCTAGACATTAGAGCATGATTATCCCAAAAACTCAAATGGGTCTTTTTTGTCGTATGTAGCCTAATGACAAGTAGTTCCTCTCACTAGAAGCAGGTGCAGGATTCGAACCTTGTTTCCGTGAGATGGCAGCAGAGGTGGTGCAACCACTGGTCCACTTGCTTCTCTCAACTCAAATGGATTTCTAAAAAGAAAAAAAAATAATTTTAATTAGTTTATTTTTTAAAACCAATAGAAAGTTGACACATAAGAAATTGAGTTCTTATTTAAGAAACTGTAATTTCTTATTTCAGATGTATAAGAAACTTAACTCTTCTCTCTTAATATTCTTTCTTATTTTAATATATTTTGTTGTGAGAGCCCCTCATTTCTACCAACAATAATCATGCTCTTAGTATTTTGAGTGATTTTGGTTAACTTAACAAATCTCTCATGTTATTATTTGCTTTATTAGTCAATAAACCTTTCATGTTATTCAACTATAGATTTGAAATATCGTTTGACAAAAAAAGAGTTAAAAAGAAATCTTCTAGTAAATTACGGTCGTAATGGTTTTTTTCGCACAACTTTTTCTATTCATAAACTTAACCAAGTACAAATTTAAAAGCATCATCGGACAAACTACAATGTGCAAAACGATTGACTGATTGATGAAGATAGACTGATTGATGAAGTGCAAAGCATCCAAAGTAACAAGCAAATAGAGATGTAAACTTATGAAAGTTTGTTAACGTATCATGAAAGAAATAAAAATGCTTCTCGCGAACTAGTTTGACAAAGATTCAAAATACACTTTTAATATTTCAGATGACGATCGGATAGTCATCTTAATCATCTTGACTCGTGATGTCAAAACACCGATTTTGAAAACCGAGTAAAAGTCACCTTTCATTGAGAGGAAATTGGTGGAATTGTCCGTAAAGTTTTAACGATTAAATTTGTAAATCCAACCTAAAATCTAAGGTTTTTGCATATAAAAGATTTATAGTTTTTCCACAAAGCAAGCTTTGACCGACTAATCTGAGGAGTCAAAAATCAAGGTCAATCCAAGAATATACCAATTCAAAACCATTCCACTTGATACTAACGTTCCGTTGAATAATCATTGGTTTAGTTTAGGGTTTCCTTAGAGCATCAATAACGGGGTATCTTAACCCAGTTTCTTATATATTTTTTAATTAAAAAAATCGGTGGACTACACATTTAAGTGAGAAACCGTATCTTAAACATCCTAAATAAAAGACGATTCTGGTTGGTTTCTTCTACTGTTTTGCGCGCTCCACCACCACGTGGCGGCCGGCGATTGGTGTGATTTTTAATTTTTTATTTTTTTTAAATCGATCAAAACAAATAAAATAATAAAAAAAATTAAATTTAAGAAACTCTTTAATGGGATTCTTTGTTAAAGACGGTCTTATCTTGAGAAAAAGTAGAGAAAGGAAACAATATGAAACTTAATAATAGTTCTGATAAAATCTAAAAAGCTACACAAATTAAAGTCTCAAATGATCCGTCACATTTGGCCTCATCACCCCAAATCAATCGAACCAAACCAAACTGACATAAACCATATCAAGATTTGAGCCACAAACTCTATGGTTAGGGAAGTTGCCACAAAGAGCAAACAACCACACCTTCTAGTTTGTCTCAAATTATTAACCAATATAAACTTAAAAATTCAGTCCCAACTTTTAACATCCTTTTCTTATTAAGGTTATATGAGAATGTTAGGGACTAGCATGCAAGAGATGCTTAGATCGGTCCGCGCGGTTGCCATACACTAAAGCCTCCACCACGTCTGTTTCTGCCACCACGACCACCATTATTGTTTCTTCCGCCTCTGCTACCTCCTCTTCCACCATTGCTGCTTTCACCTTCTTCACCGTAGTTCACTCTGATGTCATAATCATTCATCATGCGATGGAAAAAACTATCATCAGGAGCAACTGGTGGAGCATTTTGAGGTAGGTTCCGACCAGGTGCAGCAGCAACTCCGGGAGCAACCTGATGAGGTAGGTTCCGACCAGGTGCAGTAACTCCAGGAGCAACCTGAGTTAGGTTTCGACCAGGTGCAGCAGAAACTCCCGGAGCAACCTGATGAGCTAGGTTCCCACCAGGTGGAGCAACTCCAGAAGCAACCTGATGAGGTAGGTTCCGACCAGGCGCAACAACTCTGGGAGCAACCTGATGGACTAGGTTCCGACCAGGCGCAGCAACTCCGGGAGTAACCTGATGAGCTAAGTTCCGACCAGGCGCAATAAATCCGGGAACAACCTGATGAGCTAGGTTTCGACCAGGCGCATCAACTCCGTGAGCAACCTGATGAGCTAGGTTCCGACCAGGTGCAACAATTCCAGGAGGAACCTGAGCTAGGTTCAGACCAAGTGGTGGAGTGTCCCAGTATGAATCCAGGAATGTTACACCTGGATCCATTCCCGCCACATATTCACCCCATTCTATATCGCTCAGGCGCGGCTAAACCAACGATGAAAAACACCATTATGTTAAGTGCACATCGAATAACAACATCAACTCCAAGCCCAATACAATAATATGTATAAGACCTTGTGAAAAAAATGAAGAAGATGTAGTAGATCTGTTACCACGTTACGGGAGGATCCAAGATTAAGATCAGGAAGAATAATATCGAAATCGAAATCTTCCATTGGAGGGCTTGCATACAACCATTGACCTTGTTCAACATTCCTACAATTTGGACATTCCATCTTGTTCTTTTTGTTAAACGCTGAACCAATGCAATCTGTAGAAACACATGTCAACATACAAAACATCTTAGATGCGACAACATAGGGCATAAGAAAAAAAACAAAACAAAACTACTTGTACTTTTGGTCGAGTTAAATATAAAGACAAACAAATATGTATATACAAGACTTTGTGAACTTAAGAATCTGCCAAAGACAAAAAGGTTGTTACCGAGATGAAACACGTGGCGACATCGAAGCTGAACAGTGGTTCGGGTGGCAAACGGCTCGAGACAAATGGAACAGTTAGTGTCAGCTTGATCTTTGTTACGGGGAGGAGAACCAGAACTGCCACCATCATCGCCGCCGCCACCACCACCGCCACCGCCATGTTTAAGATTATGGCCATAACCGCGTCCATCACCATTGCAAACGAAACTCCCAAAAACAATCTCCATATCATATGAAATGCAAAAGCTCTCACTCTCCCGACAGAGAAAAAATAGGCTCCACTATATAAACACTCCTAGTGGATAGGGTGCAAGATTTTATAGATAGGCTTGTTCGGCTCCCATTAGCTGAAACTCAAAATTTAAAAAATTTTCATCTTCCTATAATACTTTTTAGCCACTTATTTTTTTAAAAAATAAATTATTAATCCACATTTTGTTAATATAAACACTACAAGAAAACAAGAGAAATTCATATAAACACATATCAATTAATTTCATTGATTTTAAGGGCTATTGCGAATTAAGTATTATTAAATATATGTGGTAGATAGAAATAAATAACGGTATTTTAAATAATTGCCGCCAATTTATATATAGATTATAAACTGCAACGGTAATTTAAATTATTGCCGCCAATTCTGTCTAACATTGTATGCTAGTTTTATTTAACGGCTACGATAATGTACAATCGTAAAATACTAAAATCACGATAAATATTATAGTATCATAAATGATATCTTTAACCTTAAAAAAAATTGGAAACAAAAATTACAATGTAAATGAGATTTTCTAACAAATAATGTATATATATATATATACATATAAAATGTTTCTCACTAGTGAATAGTATAGTTATTTACATATGAAATGTATATATGCTCTTTTTTATGTCAATAACAAAGTTAATGTGAAACCACTAAAGTATTTAAAATTAATTACATAAACTAGAAAAGCTTAAAATGGTTTCTAGTTTATATAATAAGTATCTATTATATTAAGTTATAATACATCTAGTGTAGTGTAAAATTTCGAGATATTACAAAATTTGAGGAAATATTTATTTTTCAAAAGTACAAAACATAATTTCTCCTACACTTTTTGATGATGATTGGTATGTTTTGCGAATTTCCAAAACATTCATTGAATAGGCTCGTGTAAGACTACCTGGCGGTCAGTGTCAGCATTGTTACATAAAATAGATACTATCCTACTTCTGATATAATATGAATATAATTAACATTTTTGTCGAAATTTAAATTACAGTTTGATTTTCCGATTGAGTTCGTTTGTCCTAATATTTTTTAAACGTTTCAGTTTTGATACTTATAATTTTATTTTTTATTTTATTGTTTCACTTAAATTTTGAATCTAGGATAAAATTTGTTATTTATGAACTAAAGTAAATCATGTGTTACACTATAACAACAGATAAAAATAATTTTATTAAATATATTTAATTTTAAACGTCCAGACAGATATGTATTTTTTTTTATTAAAGATTACTTTTTCCATAGCTGTCTCAAGTAAAAATTACTCCTATAAACTAATAGAAAACTAATTTCGTTAAATAGTTTTATTTTTAAAAGGGAAAAATGTAAAAAAAAAGGAGATGAACCAAATGAAAAATATGAAAATAGAATCTTTTAATGCATGCATGATAATTTGTGTTATGGGTCAACTCTTTTTTCTTTTGAGGGTATTTTATTTTATATGTTCTTTTCTCTTAATAAGCAAACAACCATATGAAATTTAGCATTTACTAAATGCTATCCTTCTTTGACTTTCTATATAATTTTCTTGAAAAAGAACAAATTGAAAACTCAGTTTATCTCTCCTTTTATCTTTTATGCTATATATATATATATATATATATTTGTAAGGTAAAAAATATTTTTTTGATAGAAGGGTAAAAAAATATTTGTAAAGATAAATTTTTATTTTTTTTTCTCTCTTTTTCCAAATTTTTATATTCATTGTAATCAAAGTGACTCATAAAATTCAAAACATCCTTCAAAAGGCTGGCATGTAGTCACAATAAAGGAAATGATATATATGTATGTATATATATGTGTATATATATTTGATTAAAATGCTATATATATTAAATTTAATTTATTTTACAGTTGTATCTGTAAAACATTTTAAAAATATATATGTTCATTACATATTATTGTTTTCTAAAAAAGAAAATTGAAAACTATCTATATTTGGAGATGAAATACATGGAAAAAAATGAAAAAGAAAGAAAGAAATCTTATTAACAAATAAAAAGGAAAGAAATCTTAAAAATATCATTTCCTTTATTGTGAGTACATGCCAGCCTTTTGAAGGATGTTTTGAATTTTATGAGTTCACTTTGATTACAATGAATATAAAAAATTGGAAAAAGAGAGAAAAAGAAATAAAAATTTATCCTAACAAATATTTTTTTTACCCTTCTATCAAAAAAAATATTTTTTTACCTTAGAAATATCTTAGAGTTAGTTTTTCCAATATTGGGCGTACATGTTTAATCCCATTATCTATGGGTCCATTCTTTTTTGCTTTTGAGGTTTTAAAATTTTGCACCAAAGCCCAACAAAGACGTATAAACCTGTAAAGCCCATTAATTCTCACACCCGAACTACTTTTATAAAAAAAATAACACTCTCGAATTAGTAGAAGAGTAGCAACACAATGTTTAACAAACTATTGTAGATAATATCAGTAGCTTCAACAATCAACACCATGTTCTCTAGGACTTTGACACTCACGTAAACTAACAAGGTTTAATGTCCAATTAATTCCAATCAAAGCTTGAACCAGCTCAATCATGTGTTGCTTATTCAGTAACTTGCAACCGAGTTCAATAAACATATATATGTAAGACCAAAACTCTACAAATCTTGACTTATATCTTGTACTTGTCGAGCTTCGTTTTTTTCTCTGAAGAGCCTAACCTCAGATTCTGTGCTTCCACATTCCTTTGAAGCCTCTAGCATACTGAACAATTCCTTGAATCAACATGTTGACCAATGATCAGTGTCGTGCGTGACTTAACAGGGGCGTAAGGCGGATTTAAAATAAGGGTGTGTTTTGAACATTATTAAAAATAAAATTAAATTCAAACAAAATAAATGTTAATCAAAAACATTAGTTTAAAAGGAAAAATATACAATTTTTTCTCTCTTTTTGGGGAAAATCTCTCGCCATATTCATCATCAACTTTAAGAAATCTCGTAGAAATTTCTAGTTTTTCAAAAACTTGTTCGTAAAACCTTTTTGTGTCTTCTTCCTTTATTTAGCTCTATAGTAAATATTGTATCTTCTTCCTTTATTTTCTACCAATAAAGAAGAAGATGGATTCGGTGATGGAGATTCAACGGCTTTACTCGTACGGCGGCAATAGAAAATCAACGACCGACAGAAAAAAAATAAAAGACAAAGAGCAGATTTAGAATTTTAATTCTTCGACTTTGTAAATTTTTAAACAAAATAAAGATTTATTAACGCATAAATTAATTTATTATTTTATGAATTGTAATTTAATTATATTTTTATTTTTATTTTTTATTTTAGATTTTCTTTTTTATTTGGGATTCTTGTTATTTTTAGCTTGCAAAAATAATTTCTGTTTTGTATTGTAAGAACAAAAAATCGTTACTAACAAAAAAACTAGAAAAACCAATGAGTTGAGGTTACACCTCGGATTATTAACCCAACAAATCACTTAAACAAACCACTCTCATAACTGCTACTTTATTAATTTGGTGGCCATAGTATATTTATAAACGTTGGGGGCAATGAGACAAATGCCTTTTCTAGTACACAATAAGCACGACCCTGATGTACACGTTTGAGAAGATGTGAGCATGATTTTGTGAAGTATATAGACTTCATAAACCTACATATATATTACAACTACCTCACATCAAAAATAAAATGAAACATAACATCTATATGTTTGGTTCTTTAGCGATGCGCAATACTCTTAGAAAGAGCTAGGTCTAGAGCATTTTTGAGACACATTACTCATTAGGGATCTCTACAAAGTCTTGCTGATTACAAAAACAAATGGTTTAAGACTTTAAGCCAGATGGCTTCTTTAAATCACAACTGAATCTAGACAAAGAAAATAAACTGATTAGCATAGTAAATTAATTTATATATATATATATATATATTTGATTAACATAATAATTGTACTTGAAGGAATATTACAACAACAAGGAGACAACTCAAAATATATTTGTTTTCAAACATTCTATTGGTTACCAATTGTTAATATGGTTTGGTAATTGATAGTGATTAATTACGACATGCCCGCAATATTAGTATATAATCAATCAAACTACAACCCGACGACTTCTTGATTTACTTATAATTTTCTTGCTAATGATTTTAAAAACTTAGTTAATTTATACAATATATAGTTGTAAATGAACTCGATTCTTCAATTGTAATTTTATATAATCCGAGTTGTTGTCTTAAAAAAAATTAATGTCTCGTCAACTTTGTACTTTGATTATTCACAACGCTATCATTTTCAAGCTTACTTCTATCATGATGTCTCGTCTGCATACCAATTTGTTATAAATGTTTACGCAATTTTGTAATTCAATTTGGGTATAGATTCGCATGAAAACTAAGTAAAAGTGATTTGAAGTAAAGTACAAAGTATAAAACTAAGGTGTGGTTGATATGAATCAAGGTGTGAACTTATCTTCTAGGCCCATCCGAGGTTTCGTTTCCTCCAAACGGTTTGATCTTATCACGTACTATGCAACTTATTCACGTGATCAGCCCTGAAATTTACATATTTAATGAAAGCTGCAATCGAGAAAAAAAAAATGAGTCGATTTTCTAAATGTTTTTTTTTTTAAATCGGTCGTTTTTTAAAGTTAATTTTTCTGCAAAATCGAAAGCCGGAAACGTATGCTTGCCTTGTTTGACTTCAAGACCGCCTCTGTTTGTTCATCCGTAAATAATGGCAAAAAAAAATAAGTTTTACATGGACCACATATTAGTTTGAATTTCCTAATGAGTTATGATTACCTCAGTTATCACCAAAAATACATATTTAAAAAATTAACAGAACCATCAGCCTAACGAATAAACAATCTGATTATGTGGTAATCCATGATGTCACGCAAATTTAGAATTAAATTTGCATAATTTAGTGAGATCGTGACGGAATGTACAAAAAGATTTTATGGGGGAAAAAATACAATAATTTTTGGGGTTAAAACACAAATTTTATTGTTCAGTAGATTTTGTCAGAATCCTTTCTTTTCTGAGCACCTAAAATAATAAAAAAATATATATTATTAGCAACTTCAGAACGAAATACAAAGACCTCGATATCGTTTTGGCTAGAGTGTCAGCAAAAACATTTAGAGATCTAGACATAAACGAGAAACAAAGCTTTGAAAATAATGTGAAATGAAACAAATGTCACCAAGAATCGCATTAATATCATTGTATGACTCTCTCTTTTGCAAGAGGTTAATGAAGACTTGACCTCATAGTCTTTTTCATAAATTCACAATCTTAGAAGAGTGTTCGATACTTTTGAGTGACAAATATCGGAGGAGGGTTTGATAGCCACACAATGCCTAGCCCATTTCCAAGATAAGTCCAAAAGTATTAAAAAAAATCTTAAAGGTCATTTCAGATTAATAAGGAATAAAAAGTTCATCAAGTCAATTGGGCCTCAGCCCTAGCCCGAGATCCATTCTAAAGAGAGGTGACGTCATCCTTGTACATGTCAACACGAGGTATAAAACAAAACACTAGAGTCCAAACTTCTTATACAGACGGCGCAGACAGTCTGCAATAGCGACTCTGGCAGACTGCGTTTTTCCGCAATTCGATGTACGACGAAGTTGACCAAATCAGAGGAAAGAATGACAAAATAACCGACTTTGTCAGACTGGCTTTTATGCAAAAGTAGACCAAATTACGAAGAGAATTGACTCGTATCGTACCAAAATGGAAAGTAACAGGATGAGCAGCCTGGTTAACCACCTTCCACAACTTTTGTTGAGGTATTGTACCATTGCTTGGATGAATCTAATATTTGCATTAACGGGAACATACAATTTTAGCATCGAACTTCTTTCAGTCGCTTATTATTAACGTTGTACTAATGAATCCTTTATTTCTGTGTAGATATGTTCTCTTAAAGTGCAATTTCATTATTAAATAGAACACATTACTTCACTTGATTTTTCTTTATGAATAGCTAATTCTTAAGAATGTAAAATATACCAATCATAAATTAGTTTACTATATTATGTTTTCATATGTTCATTTTTATTCATCAAATAGTGGCTATTGTTCATTCGTTGGTCGCTAGCGACAACGATACAAACAGCGTTCTCACTAAATGATCGGCTAAACGGCGATCTACAGAACGAACAAAAACAATATTGTAAATCAGTCCATACCAACAAACGAACAAACATCAAAATATTAAACCCTTCCACGTGTACTCCATTTATTTTTTCTTATTTATTAAACCGAATTTCGAAACAAAAAAATGTGGAGTCCATATAAGTTACATTACTAGCTACACAAAATTAGGATTTATAGATTTTTGGTACGAGCTAAGTAAATCTCTTCTCCACACACATATCAATAACACACATGTTCTTTGTTTCTTCTACAAAATATTTTCATATCATTTTAAAAAGTATGTGTGGATGCTTTTGAATCTTTTGGGAAAGGCCCATAATCATTTGTCCGGTGTGAACTAAAATTTTAAAAGTATCATAAAGAATATACTAGAAGGGTAACACTAGACACGTTATCTTCTTTTTCACGGTTATAGGCGAAGAAGCATCCGTCGATAACGTCAAGATGCAGATTCTCTGGTCAATATTTGCTTACTAAATGAACATGTTGGAATCAATTTTATAGTTTTTTTTAATTAGAAAGTTAAAGTTTAGTTAACAAAATTATGTAGAGTATATTTATTGATTGATAGCATGTGTAAAATAGCATAGTATAAGAATATATATTAGAGTATCGACCTAAGTTTCATACTAAGAGTATTAGAATACATGTTTTCGATTTACATATATACATGCTAGGGATGGACATATTAATCGGGAATTGAAAAACTGAAAAAAAAAACCGAAATGAATCAGATTTAAAAAATATTTGAATGGTTCCAAATTTTGAGAAGGAAAAAAACTAGAACCGAATAAAAGCGAATTGAAACACGTCGAATAATCGAGAAAACCAAAATTACCCAAAAACTTGAAAACATACAAACATATCCACGAAAAAGTATTTGAATGTTTAATTAATGGGAGACTTAAAAAAATACACCTTTGTATTGTCTGTTTTTCAAAAATACCTCTGCTTGAAAA
>OVAN01011433.1:0-14716 GCA_900406275.1 Anastatica hierochuntica
ATTGCTATTTTAATTTTATTAATTATTTATTTTACAAAAATATTAATTCTGGTTTTTTTTGTTAATTTTAATTAAATTTTCATTGTTAAATCCTAGGTAATTTACGACGTTTTAACGAAGTATGTTAAATATAATCGTCGTTAAATCGTCGTTAATTTACGAAGATTTAACGACGATTTTTTTTAACATACGTCGTTAACTCGTTGTAAATTAACACCGATTTAACAATTATTCAATTCTTCAATTTAGTTGTTTAACAATCGTTAATTTACATACAATTAACTACGAATTAGAGACGATACAGTTTTCATCGTTACAATCTCGTTAATTTACGAGTATTTTTAGACGAATTTTTAACAATTAGTTTACGACGAAATATTGTCGTCGTTAAGTTCACGACGAATTAACGATTATTTTTACATTGCGACGATCTGTTAACTACATTTTTTCGTCGTAAATTCGTCGTTAGTCTGTTTTAACAACGATTTTACGACGATTAGTGTCGTTTTTAACTAGTTGTTTTCTTTTAGTGATACCACACAACAAAAATATAAAACAAAGAAAGCCTAAACGCGTTAATAACATTAAAAACACGGTTGTTATTTAACATGGAAAAATTCTTTGTCTGAAAGTTTTTGCAAACTCGCATTATTTGACATGAATTCTGAGTTTAATTATCTTTTTAAGTACATCGAGAATCCGCATTGACAAATTAATATAGAAGAAAACTAATTTTAAATTTGAAAAATGTTTACATTGAATTCATAGTAAAATAAAAACTTGTTTGTATCACAAGACAGCGTAAAATTCACTTGTCAACATAATATAACCAACAAAAAGATCTGTTATTGACAATTACGAGTGTGTTAACCAACAAATAAAAAAGAGATTAGACCATATAATTTATTGATCATATCAACTAAAAAGTAATCTCTCGAAATAGAGTTTAAAGACAATGATAAAAACACTCAAACCCCAATTCTAAAAAAAAACATTGCAAATTCGAAATGTTGATCACTTTTTTGGCTTGCCTCAACCTTTAGTCTCTTACTTGGTCAAGGTTGACCATCGCCTGCAGAAAATGAACTCTAAAACTAAAATAAAAAATCCACATAAATAAAATTCGAACAAAACAAAATTAGACATGTTATCGGTTGGAAATAAGACAACATACCAAACTGCGACATCATATCTTCTTTGTCTGAGAACAACTCCACCAGGTATGTCGAATTCTGCCTTCAAATATTATTTGGTCGTACCAAAATCGTGAAGAGTATTCTCTTACCAACTAAATTTTTCATAGTTGTAGGAAGGAAATTAGGCTCCTCATCAGCAACCTCCTCTACCAAATCATCAGCTGAACTACCACCCAACAATTTTTGTCCAAGATCATCATAGAGAATTAATCTGATTTGCTCACTTCCTCCACTAGAGACATCCTCGATACCTACAACAAAACAACATTAGAGGAACAAATATAATATAAACCACAAATTTCAAAGCATAAAGAGATAAGCTAGTTAACCACGTCGCACTAACATCACCACACTTCTTACAATCGAATTCTCGTCAATAACATTAGTGGCCTCGGCATATGAATGAACAGTAGCCTTACATGTTTTACATACAATAGAGTACCAATTAGTTTCTCTCGACACATTCTCCACAGTGCCAAGCAACAAGCACTGCTCCTCCTATTAGACATAACCGAAATAGAAGTGTTGGCAAAGATCTTGGTTGAAACAAACTCACATCTTCCATTACAAGCATCGCTTCATACCACTATTAAGGTGGCAATCTCCCAAACCTTCCTTTTGATATTTACGAAAATAAACTCCTGATAATAGTCAACTTGTGTGCCAAGATTAATATCTTTCTTGACAACAACAACCCCTTCAGGAAACCTGCGAAAGAAGGCACATTACATCTAGAAAAATATATGGGCAATACAACAAAACAATGAGTCAATGATAATCACTTAGAATGAAACAGGTCCACTTCTGACAGTGTTAGATCGAGCAAAAGTTGAGAGCAATTGAACGCATTCGACACGCTAATCATTTATGCACAATATAATTTGTTCAACGAATAGAAGTATATAAACTTTTTTTCATCTATCTCATGTTGGAGGTCAAACTTTTGTATTCTTTGAAGAGAGCCAAACGCATGACACACACAATTGTATTATTCATGTGCTGGTTATGATAATCGACGACTAAAGTTGCATAATCTCTATAGAGAGCACAAAGCAATTGCAATTTGCTAGATTTTTAGAAACAAAAATATCAACAAAAATATCTAAAATTAAAAAAGCAGAAATTCAATGCGAGTATGTATAGCTTACATCTCATTCGAAGAATAACATCAGCCTTATGGGTATCAATCCCGCTCGCATTAATATCAATCAATGGCCCGACACTAACCATATGGCTGGTAACATCTAGATATATGAAATCGACACAACAAATTACAAGTTAATTGTGTAGTAAATATAAGTGGGAAGAAAATTAATATTAAAAAGTATACAGAGAAGATTAGAAGTTTCTTTCTTCCAAGAGAGGATATCATCCAAATTAGCATAATGATTGTGCAAAGCTGCTTCTGCAGTATTCTTCATTAATGATACTTTAGTTAGCCGATTGAAAAGAAGTTTAAAAGGCACTGAGTTTGTTCTATAGTCATTATAATATTTGTTGACTTTGAAGTTGCAAACACATCTCCACTCACCCTGAGGCAACAGACCCGTACACCTAGGAATATCATCACCCTCAACTGTTTTATGAACACGTGAACCCTTTTAAAAATAGATCTCACTACAAGAAAAATGCACATTGTTAGCAAAAGATTAACGCTATTAAAAGCTTTTTATAGCGTTTTCATGCTGGTCATCTTTGTCCGAACTATAATAGATCGCCTTCTACAATAGCGTTAATTTGTCCCACTACCATAATTCGATCTATTATAACGTGGATTTGTACGCGTTATGAATGTTATAATAACATCTCATTTTTCTATTTTTTATTTTATGGTAGCATTTTGCTGTTGTAATGATATCATATAATGACAGAATTTTATTGCTATTTTAATTTTATAATAGTTGTCGCTTTTTGCCATAATAATTTATATAATGATAGGCTTTTAGGGCTATTTTATATATTTTAGTAGCTTTTTAATTTACAATGCATTTTAATTTGATATGCACTAAATATATAAATTGCATCCTGGTTTTGAATTTATGTTTTGTAGTAAATTCTCGAACTAGTTCTAAATATTGCACTCATAACCAAATACGAAAATATATAAAATACCAATAAGAAACACAAGTCATTATATCAACATAAGTTTCATGTTTTAGAAACAAGGGAAAGAAAAACAAGTCTGAAGAAGAACCAAGCTTGTCATGATTTCAGTCCTCGAAACAAGAGAATAAATACATCAGATTCTAAATGAAACACATAAATCAATTTAAATGCCAAGCAAATAACAAGGAGGGTTACGTCAATTCAGCACATAAACACTTTGTTTTCTTGCAGGAAATACTTGTACCAATCGCATCTTCCATACAGTCCATTTCAGAAGATGGTCACCACAATGCTGCAAGTTTAATATTTACTACATCTACCCAGACACGAACTCATTTGGCCCCAATGGTACGAAGAAGACAACCTAGTCTGGATTGTTTGAATCCCATTTTCCTTTGGCAATAACACGTTTTTCCCGGTAATATCCATTCAATTTCATTTTTGATTCTCCTTCACGATAGCATTACGCTTCATTGTCGACAAAGAGGCATGCAAGAGAAGAGCTTAATGACTTACTCTTGGAATTGAGGTTTCACTTAGCTCGTCTTTTTGCTATAAGAAAAATATCATTGTTAGCACTAAGTTCTTCAAGTTCTTAGTCAAGTCAGAAGCTCATGATATTAAAATACTAGTGTTCAAAGCTTACCTGGTTATTCAGTTTTTGAATCATAGTTTCCAACTCCTTTACCCGGTTTTGTAGTTCATCTTGCTTTTCTTGCATTTGAACAATACACTTGGACTTGAATTGGTAGCAAGATAGGTTGGTCATATTCATCCCTCGACCTATAGCCCTTAACCGACCTGGATTTTCAGGTCCTAATATTTGAATGAGTATATCGGCTTTGGGATTTGTCATTGATGATGAAGCAGGACCGCAACTGTCAATTTCCTTCGCCTTTCACTAAAAAACATAAAGGAAAATTCAATATTGTATTTAAGAGAAACATACAAATACAGTAGTGATAGTAAATTAAAATCAATAGCCACAACTTACTGTCTTCTCAGCAGCATCGATATTCACTAGAGTACCGTATTTCTTGGTACGGGACTTGAGCCACACTTTCAGTCTTGAAGATGGTTTAGGGCTTAATTTTCTGTGAAAAACAATTTTCAATCAAATTCCATGCATTTACAAAACTTATTAGATGAAAAAGTAGCAGACTTACCATTTTTCCTGTCAGTCTGACATTTCTTTACGAATACAAGTGTTAAGAATTTGTTAACAAACCCAATTTGTGCACTATATAGTAAGATTTTATACCTTAAAAGCTTCTCTTGTCTTCTGATTGAAAAATTTACGCCAGCCAAACGGAGGAATATTCTTTGGTCTCAGCTGCATCCTCTCCTTCATTATCTTAACATTTCAGATCTTGTGATTGTGCATGATTTTAAGGCCCTTTAAATACATCATATCTACTTAAAGATAATAGTTTTTTGATACTCCTCATCCAATTCAAACCTTGCATTCATTCACATATAAGAGAAGACAAACTTAGTAGTAGAAGACAAATGTGACCTTGTTTTAGCAACTGGACATTTCTAGAGTTGAGGAAAGTTTTAACTTTTACTTGAATATATTTCCATAGAATAGCTCTAATTTCTTCGCCAACCATTCTCCAATCTTCGATGATGATGTTAATATGTTCCCGTACCAAAGGACCTAGGAATGATGACAACTTCACAGATCCTCGACCACAAGGTTCACCAAACTCAAGGAAATCTACTGGTTCGCTTGTATTTAGATCATTGGAGATATGTTTCATCTTCGCTGGCCCTCGTTGTCTCTTATGTGGAGGTTCAATAGGCACCGTTTCTTTCTCAAAAGTTCCTTGCTCAGGGACATATTAACTTTGAACTAATTCATTCACTTCATTATCATCATTCACTCTTTATTCATCCAATTCATTCTCATCATCGTTTGGATTTTCAGGTACATCTTTGTCCATACCAGAAGAAATCTTATTAGAGTCTTCTTCATTACCATCTTGTTCTTTTTCACCTTCAACTTTCTCTTGATATGGACAATGGATGGTCTCCAAGTACATGTTAGATGGTTGCTCCTCTTCTATTTCTTCCTCATGAAAATCCTCTTTTTCTTGATTTTTCTTTGTCATCGCAGCTTCCGCCTTTTCCTGAGTCTTCTTCCTCTTTGCTAAAGTACTCTTCATGCGATCCATCTTAATTAACCTATAACAAAAGTAGAAACATGAGTTAAAATGTGAAAAAAAAAACAGCAAACAATAGTGAAACATCAAACAATAAAAACTCAACAAGTTGTGAAGTGTCCCTGGAACTAGCTCTACACATAGTCGTTGCCTCCAAAAGAACCCCCACTATTATAACTTTTCCTTGAAACAAAACTCGTGTGAAACCTCTGTCCATTCACAATGTAACCAGTATAACAATGTGCAATACTATGAGGACCATATGCAACCCACTTAAGAGTTTCTTCATGTTTTTCTTAATCAAGAGGTTCCGAAAGAATATAAACAAGTCAGTACATAACCAAACATCTAAACCCAACTTAAACATAAACCTTTACTATGTATGTTTAACTTTATATTAAACTTAATTGTTCTTTAACCACTCAGAAAATTTTTTAGTATGCAAACTCCACAATACCATAGCATCACGAACACATTTGTCATTAGACTCTTGAAGATATTGCAGATGCATGCTAAAAAGTTAGGAAACGTATCAATTTAGTTGTAACTATAAAAGAGTAATGAAAAAAAAAACCATAGACACTTATTCAACAAAAGGATCCACCAATTCCATATTTTGAATGACAATTAGATGAGCTATTTTCTTCTCCATTTCAGTAAGAGTAATTGGATTTGCTGCGGAAATCAGAAGACCCTCGAAGATTGAGCTACTCTCGTATTCATTGTTTCTCTCAAGTGTTTCCACAACGCATGTTATCTTTTTCAGAAACTCACTGCATAATTGCATGCATTCTACATCGAGATACGCATCTGCAATACATTCTTCTGGTCTTGCAGGGTTTCTTACATAATCTTTAATAACTTTCATGTACCTAGACAAAATTTACAATGATGATTAATATCAAAACAACTTTTTTTAAAAGAAAATAAACTCAAAGTACATAAAGACAACATAAGATACCTTTCAAATGAGTACATCCATCTAAAATAGATTGGTCCACATAGTCTAGCTTCTCTCGCTAGATGTACTGCCAGGTGCACCATGATATCGAAGAAGCTTGGCGGATAAAATCTTTCAAACATGCACGGAGTTTCAACAACTTCAGTTTCCATTACTGACATTTTCTCTCTATCGATAACTCGCTGACATAACCTGCTAAAAAATACGCATAAGCCCATAATACATATTCTTGGGTCTTTAAACAGTAAACCTCTAAATTTAATTGGGAGAAGCTGTTGCATTAAGACGTCATAATCGTGTGATTCAGTCTTGATATCTTGCAATCATCCATTGATATTCATCTGAATATGTTGGAGCATTACCCATCTGGTCCTCTGAAGTCATATAATCTCTTGCAGAAGATTTTTTTCTCTGACTTGGACAATGACCACAGAGCAGGAGGAAGGTAAGTTCTTTTACCTTGGGTTCGAGGATGCAAATTCTTTCGTATATTAAGAACTTGAAGATCCTTTCTAGCGTTAAGGCCATCTTTAGATTTCCTACAATGCAACTGTGTAGAGACTATACTTGGAGCCACATTTCTCTCCATATGCATAACATCCAAGTTATGCCTTATGACAATTCCTGAAGAAAATTAAGACAAATAAGAGACAAAGCTAAACAAAGGAACTAGATGAAGTGTTAAAGAATACTTAAGTTACAAAAAAAAATGCAGACCTCCTAGTAAGACAGTAGTTCTTCCTCTTCGTCTTCCTCTTCCTCTGATTCACTGTCTTCATCATCCATATTTGAATTTAATCCAACATAGTCAGTCTTTCTTATCTTCTTGTCACTTACTTTAGCATTTCTAAAA
Organism: Anastatica hierochuntica; assembly: GCA_900406275.1. Lineage (NCBI taxonomy): Eukaryota > Viridiplantae > Streptophyta > Magnoliopsida > Brassicales > Brassicaceae > Anastatica > Anastatica hierochuntica. The sequence goes on from OVAN01011433.1 coordinate 7,282, forward strand.
TCATTGTTGAAGTTTTTCAGCAATTGGTAAATATTAGGGCCTGTCAAAATCCCAACCTTTCTCTCATGTTCTGTTTGCCCATCAAAACACGACTTCTTAAATCGATAATTGTGTGTCGGTGGCAGACCTTTCTATGACACATGTACACATGCTTCCTACTATGTTTCTACCACATATTATCAATGCTTTTCCCAAATGCATGACAAGCCATCTTACCCTTCACTTTGCATCCTGCAAGGTTTCCATAGGTGGGAAAATCATTAATTTTCTATAGAAGGATCGCCCTTAGAGTGAAAACAGTTCTACTGTATTCGTTATATGTTACCACTCAATTCTTCCAAAGATGGTTTAGATCCTCTATAAGAGATTCTGAGTAAACATCAATACTATTTCTTGGTTGGTGAGGATTGGGAATTAGCAAGTTGAGCATGATGTTTTCCTTCTTCATACATAAGTTAGGCTGCATATTGTAGCTAAGTACCAACACAGGCCAAAAACTATACTTTGAATTCTTCATATTGAAAGGATTGAAACCACATGTTGAAAGATCAAGTCGTATGTTCCTTTCTTCACTAGAAAAATCAAGGTACTTGTAATTTATCTGATCCCAAACAACATCATCGACTGGATAATAGATTTTTCCATCTTTTCTCTTGTTGGTAAAATGCCACCTTACGTCATTTATCATTTCCTCGGACCTGAACATTCTCTTGAGGCGTGGGATTATCGGAAAGTACTTTAGTACTTTCTGTGGACACCGTTCTTCACTTCACCAATGTGCAGATTAGTCTTCCATCTTGAAGCCTTAGATTTTGGACAACTCTCAAGCCTCTTGTCATTCTTTCTGAATAAGATGTACTCATTGACACACGAGTGAATCCTGTGATACCCTATGCCAAATGTCTTCAGAAACTTCTTCGCATCATACAATGATGTGTGAAGAACATTATCCACAGGTAGCAAATGACTTCTGGTTGAAGCTTTTGTTCCTATAGCCACTCTGAGTCTTCAATCTATAGCAAATAGCTTGTTATGGATTGAACAGCTTAGATACAACGGTGTCTCGGTATCAGCTAGCCTTGTTAGGAACTCATCCTCTAATTTGTCCTCACCTTCAGCTAGATCGCATAAGTCTGTCTTCTTACTTGTCTCTTCATTTAAATATTCGATAGCTTGATATAGCCCAACAACCTCATCGTTCAACTGAGTTATTTTACTTATACCTTCATCTTATGGGTTCAGTTCTCCATGATGGTATCAATCCATCCATATCTTGTAGGCAACATCCATCCCCCTTGTTACAAGATGATCCACTACAATGTTGGTTAATGACTATCTACATTATGACAGTCTATACATGGACAGACTACCATATAACCATTTCTTACACCCTCAACCATCGCAGGAACAAATCTCCATGCACTTCTCTCATATGTAGGATCAGCTTTAAAGATCATGCGCTTTAGAGCAAAAGAAGCAAACACAAATTCTTAGGATTGTCTAAGAGTTTTTGTAACCCTACCTAGATATATAATACTTCATACCTTCAAAGATGAATTCTTGCCTTGTCCAACATGATAGGTTTAACCTTATTAAACCTATAAACAGTTTCGTTAAACCAGATGAATTCACACCCACTAGAACAGTTTGAACACAAAACAAGAAGAATTCAAACACACAAGATTAATAGATAGACCAAAGAAATCAATTTTCAATGTAATCATATTTGTTAAGCTCATAAACGCAATAATTCAACCACTTCAACACAACAACTCAATCACATGCAATGCACAACTCAGACTTGAACATAACTTTTTTAACAACAATTAACAATACAACAAATTTTTAAGTACTAATATAATCAAAAGCCTAAGATTACTAGTTATGCTTATGAGACTAAACTAACATGTATAAGCTACACTTAAATGATGTTGTGAATTTAGTTCCCTTTCAACCTAACCAAGCTTCAATCTACAATTTATAGAAAATGTAAGTATTAATAATTAAACATATGTTTATGAGTTAGAGATCGAGGTTCAATGTTTGGAGTTTAGATTTAAGATTTAAAGTTTTGGTTGAGGGTAAAATTTGAGATTAAAGTTTGAAAAGATTAAACTTTTAATATGTTTAAATTTTGGTGTTAAGTTTGAAAAAATATTAGCTTTTGATGTTTAGATTTATGTTTTAGATTATGTTTTGGGGTATATAATTTAGGTTTAGAGTTGAAGGTTTGAAGTATAACATTTTATGTAGCTTAAGTTTAGAGTTTAGATTTAAAGTTTATGGTTTGTGGTATATGGTTTAAGTTTAGAGTTTAGGGTTTGGGGTATAACATTCTATATAGTTAAATTTTAGAGTTAATGGTTTGAGGTATAATATTTTATATAGTTTAGGTATAGAGTTTAAGGTTTGGGGTATAAGGGTTAGGTTTACGATTTATGATTTAGGGTATAACATTTTATAATAACTTAGCATTTTTAAAATGCTATAGTAAAATATAAAATTTTGCCAAAACGATAAATTGCTAAGTGTGTGGCACCCATAATACAAATTAGGCTCCAAAAATGAAACTTTATTCCTTATCAGGAAAATATTGCTTAACCTTTTTTTAAAAATGATATAATAGAAGATAAAATTTAGCCAGATCAAAAAAAATTGCTAAATGTTTCGTGCCCACAACACAAATTAGACTTCAAAAGTGAAACTTTGCTCATGCTCAATGGAATTTATGCTTATCACTTTTAAAATATTGTAATAGAGTATCTCGTACCAACCCATTATAATAGCAGTTCGTAAAACCGTGTTGTCCTCATGTGCTATCAATGTTCATATTTTTTGGAGTGAGACAAAGTAAACATAACATAATTTAAATAATGTAACCAAAAAGCCACGAAACAAAATAAAAATAATTAAAATTATTGTGTATTAGACGTAACCTGACGATCCACAAGAACACACTCAAGAAAAATCAACATTTTTGTGGGTACTAGTCAAAAACTCTTACAATGTTGACCTCAATTTTGCAATTATTCATAGACACGTTCATATCTTTAATAAGAACCAAAGGAGAAGAAAAATGACGCCTGAAACCCATTCTCACAACGATATTGCTTGGAGGTATAGTTCTAAACGAAAGAATGATTAGAAGAATAACAGTTATTGTGGGTTTCATGGGAACATATTTATAGGGAGTCAACAATGAGGATTTTAATAAACTAGTTAGTTTAGTTGTCGAAGGGGGATAATTATGAATCTATACTTGAAATATTTGTATTTATAATTACCAACCCAGAAATTGACCTTTTTGTCAGAGATAATAATCGTATTTCGAGAATCTGAGCCAATGGAAGCGTGTGAACAAATCTAATTCCCAGCAACGGATTCTTCAACTAAAGTCAGATATTGAGCTGGAAATTACCTCACTGTCTCCCTGCATATCTCACTTGTCCCAGCTCAAACGTGACCTTGCCTTGGCTTATAGAGAAGAAGAATCCTATTGGCGCCAAAGGAGTCGACATCGCTGGTTGCAGTTAGGTGATAGAAACTCCGATTTCTTTCACCGTTCTGTCAAAGCTGATCGTGCCCACAAACGCATAGACAAGTTAAGGGGCAGTGATGGTCGATTTCACGTTGCCGAACCTGCGAAAGCTTCAATTGCAGCTGATTATTTCCTATATTTGTTCCAGTCTTCCTCTTCCTCTAATCATACTGAGTTTTTTCGAGATTTCCAAGCTCGGGTAACACAGGAGATGAACACTGTTTTACTTTCTCCGATTACTGCAAATGAGGTTAGAGCAGCGGTATTTGCGATTAACTCTTCAAGTACTCCTGGCGTGGATGGTTTTAATGGCTGTTTCTTCCAAAGATACTGGGATCTCATAGGTCCGAAAGTCACAGCGGAAGTTCTTGATTTCTTTAACACAGGTTTGTTTCCGTCAGACTGGAATCACACTTTGATTTGTCTGATTCCAAAGAAGGAGGCTGTGGAAGTGATGAGTGACCTTCGCCCTATTAGTCTTTGCTCTGTGCTCTATAAGGTCATATCCAAGCTGTTGGTGTCGAAACTAAAACCTCTTCTGCCTTCGCTTATCTCCCCGTCTCAATCGGCATTTGTGGAGAAACGCCTAATCTCTGATAACATCATTATAGCACACGAAATCATTCATGGTCTGCGTTCTTTGGACAGCCTATCTGCGTCTTTCATGGCTATTAAAACCGATATTTCCAAGGCGTATGATAGAGTGGAGTGGGATTATCTTGAAGCTCTTCTCTCTGCTATGGGGTTCCACTCTCGTTGGATCACCCTATTGATGTTCTGTGTCCGCTCAGTGAGATATTCTATCCTCCTAAACGGTCAGATACATGATTCCTTCTATCCTGCCCGTGGTCTTCGTCAAGGCGATCCGTTATCTCCGTTACTTTTTGTACTGTGCACAGAGGGTCTTATACATCTCCTCAATAAAGCGGAGCGACAGGGCCTGTTGAAAGGTATTCAGTTCGCTCAATCAGGTCCCATGATCCATCACCTTCTCTTTGCCGACGATAGCTTGTTCATATGCCAAGCATCAGAACACCAATGTGAGGTCCTTCTGTCGATCCTGGCTCAATATGCTTCTCTTACTGGACAAGTTATCAATCCAGCTAAATCGGCAATCACATTTGGGTCTAAAGTTCCTACTGATATCAAGACGCGAATCCAGGTTAAGCTAAATATTTTCAATGAAGGGGGAACTGGATCTTATTTGGGCCTACCGGAGTGTTTTAGTGGATCGAAAGTCCAATTGTTGAATTATATCCAGGAGAAACTGAAGTCTCGATTATCGGGTTGGTATTCAAGATATTTGTCGACTGGTGGAAAAGAAATTTTGATAAAGTCAGTAGCCTTATCGATGCCTATTTATGCAATGACTTGTTTCCGCTTACCAAAGTCCATCTGTGCGAATCTCACTAGTGCTATTGCTAGTTTCTGGTGGAATTCTCAGGAAGGAAATCGTAAGATCCATTGAAAGAGCTGGGAGAAACTTTGCCTTGCAAAGAAAGATGGTGGAATGGGTTTCCGAGACATAGAGCTTTTTAATCAGGCGCTCTTGGCGAAGCAAGCTTGGCGTGCTCTAACGGAACCGGAGAGTCTCTGTGCTCGCTTCCTGAAGAGTCGATATTATAACAATTCTGATATACTCTCGGCGGGAGTAGGCCACAAACCATCTTTCTCTTGGCGTAGTATACTTTTTGGCCGAGACCTTCTTGTGCAAGGACTACGTCGTATGGTGGGTAATGGCAAAGACATTCGTGTTTGGTTGGATCCATGGCTGTTTGATGGGTCGATGAGATGTCCGATGGTCAAGCCTTTCTCTGTGGACCTGAATTTACGGGTCAATGATCTCTTTCTCCCTCAATCAGCTACGTGGGGTAAAGCGAAGCTCGAAGAACTATTTTTCCAGGAGTATATTAATCGAATTCTTCAGATGAAGCCTTCTTCTCTGGTCTCAGACTTCTGGATATGGCGGTTCAATCGCAGTGGCACTTACTCTGTGAAATCAGGTAACTGGCTGAATACCCGATTACAGAAGGCGGATGTGTTGTCTGAGGCCACAAGTTTACCTTCCGTGAATCCTCTCAAAGAAAAGGTTTGGCAGCTCCAAACTGCTCCCAAGGTAAAGGTTTTCTTGTGGAAGGCTTTGAGTGGAGCTTTGGCGGTGGCGGACGCACTGAATCATTGGGGAATCTCAATTGATAATCGGTGTCAATTCTGTGGACAAGAAGGTGAAACAGTTAACCACGTCCTGTTTGATTGTGCTAAAGCTAGACAGGTTTGGATGTTAAGTGGCTTCCCGATTCCCAGCTCTGGTTTCTCTCCGACCTCTGTCTTTACCAACTTTAGCCATTTACTTGAAGTTCATCGTTCTTTGGAAGTTCCTGTTGCTGTTCGTCGTTTGTTTCCATGGATTTTATGGGTGTTATGGAAGAACAGGAACACTTTCTTTTTCGCAGGTAAACAATTTTCCGGCTTTGAAACTGTAAACAAGATATTCTCCGATTCTCAGGAGTGGTTCACAGCCCAAGAGGTTGAGGAAGGAGACAATGATATGGAAGTATCATCATCTGTTTCTCGAGTGCCCTTGTGGTCTCCTCCGGAAGTTGAGTGGTTGAAATGCAATATAGGAGTGTCGTGGTCTAAGAAGAATCGAATTTGTGGTAGTTCTTGGATTTTAAGAAACCATTTGGGAGTTGTAGTACTTCTTAGTCGCAGAGCCTTTAGTTTCGTCGACAATCTTGTTGATGCGAAACACAAAAGTTTCTTGTGGTCTATTGAATGTATGAAGCATCATCGTTTGAATCGTATTGAGTTCTCTATTGAAGCTAAAGAGCTTGTTGGCGGTATAACAAGGCCACCGGATTGGCCGGCTTACTTATGCTATTCTTCGGAGCTTCTACAGGTATTGCGAGACATTCCGCAATGGAAGGTGGAAACTGCATCTGTAGCGTCGAATAGGTGTGCTATGTTGATTGCTAGAAGTGTTACTATGGAGAATAGGTGGCGGTCCTACATTGCTTCTGGGGCTCCGGCTTGGTTGACTCCCTATCTGGATGTGGTGTCCTGATACGCCTGTCCTGTTTTCTGGTTTTCTTTGAATTATGTTTTTGCCTGTTGCTGTGTTGGTGCAATTCCTGTCTCTGGTTCTACTAGCGTTTGTGTTTTTCAGCCTCTGCTTTTCTTTGTTTGGTTTCTCTTATGCTCTGTGTCTTTGTTTCTTTATAGTTGTATGACTTTTTATGGTTTGTTAATATAATTTTCAGATGTTAAAAAAAAAAAAATAATAATCGTATTTCGATTCAATGAAACTATCTTTGAAATACCCGTATTTATCATCACGAAACCGAAAAATTCATTTTTTGGTTAGAGATAACGATTGCAATTGGTATAATGCCCTTTTTTATTTGTCGAGAAGGAGTAATAACGAAACCACCCACGAAAAATTTGTATTTATCAACATGAAACCGAAATTTTACTTATTTCGATAAGAGATAATGAGTGTTTAAATAGAATCGCCTTATTGATTGTTGAGATAATGAACGATAATTTTTTAATATGCAATAGTTAATATCACAAGAGGTTAAAAAAAATAATATTTAAAAAAACTAAGGTTTATTCCATCCCAAGAAAAAAGCCAAATATTCCTTAATAGTAAATAAGAATACACGAACCTAACATTTTACGTAACATGTAACTATATTAATTAACATTTAATATAAATATACCAAAATATAAATTTGTAAATTTGTTAATGTTTGTTACGGTTTGGTAATTTATTTAACATAATCTGTAAAACTCTCGATATAAAAAGAAATTAATGCTAATATATTATAAATATATAATTTATAATTACTTATTATTCATATATGGTAAATTAAATTAAAAAATTATTAGTCAATT
>OVAN01011434.1:0-14716 GCA_900406275.1 Anastatica hierochuntica
AAGAAGCATTGGATGCTTGCGATATCTACTGCATACCCGACCTGATCTGTCGTACAATGTTGGTGTTCTCAGTCGATATATGCATGAACCAAAGACATCACATGATGCGACACTGAAGCATGTGTTATGATACTTGCGGAGAACGGTCAATTTTGGACTGAACTATACTCGTGCGAATGAGAAGAGGTTGATCGGCTATAGTGATAGTTCACATAATGTAGACATTGATGATGGTAAGAGCACTTCGGGTCATGTGTTCTATCTCAATGAGTGTCCGATCACATGGTGTTCTTCCAAGCAAGAAGCTGTAGCTCTTTCGTCGTGTGAGGCTGAGTTCATGGCTGCCACGGAAGCTGCAAAGCAAGCAATCTGGCTACAGGAGCTACTATACGAGATAACAGGAGAAGATGGCGGAAAAGTAGTGATAAGAGTTGACAATAAGTCAGCGATTTCTTTGACTAAAAACCCGGTCTTCCATGGACGCAGCAAACACATTCATAGGAGGTATCATTTTATACGCGAATGTGTTGAGAATGGTCAAGTGGAAGTTGAGCATGTGACAGACAAAAGGCAGACATCTTAACAAAAGCACTCGGCAAAATCAAGTTCAAAGAGATGAATGATCTCATAGGTGTTCAAGACTTGACAAGGGATGACTTCAAGTTTAAGGGGGAGAATGTTAAATAAACTTAAACCGAGTTATGGTTTAAGGATGCAGAAGAGATTAAACCGAGCTATGGTTTAACAAGAAGATAAATACTAAAGTGTAGGAGTTATCTAAGCTTTAGTTTGGTTTCCTAATTGACTTAGGAATTCTAGGATTTATATATATATAGTGTCGATTTTAGAGATAGGTTTTTTAGAGAGAGATTTTGAGCCTTGTGAACCTGAGAGATTGTAAGGTTTTGAGTTTGGAGTTTTTCCTTAAGAAGAAAAGTTGTTCTTATATTTTGAAGTTTCTATTGCTTTGATTTCAACAGTCTTGAAGAATGCAGACAGAGGGAGAGAGACCTCTAAAACTGTTTGATGCGGCTAATTGGACTGCGCAGGTGCCGCACTTCCTTATCATAATCTCTACTATGATCGTTACCTATATGCACATTTTTTAAGGCAATCATCATAAAATGAAGCGGTGTTCTCATTATCACCATTGACCTAAAATAATGTCTTGAAAGACGACCAAGGGTGAATTCCCCACAGGAGGTTCTGCAGTAGATTCTGCAAGTCATGGGCTCGCGATGCCGAGACAAAAACTTTTACGAACCCCAAAACAGCTTGGACATACACGAAGACACAATGATAAAGTAAACTTAGTTTTATAATCTCAACCGATTTGGTGTGAAGCAATGATAAAACAGAGGAAAGAAGCTCTGGTGAAGACAGGCAGACCTCAGGGACTTTGTATATCAAAATAGAAACCAAGGCACTGCTCCACTCCATATGTGAGGCGATGATCCAGAAATATAACATGCTATCTTAAGAACCATGGTTGTTGATTGGTCATTTGAGAGATAATGAGAGTGGATTAAATTGCTAATCATTCTGGGACAAAGTTCATCATTGGTCATGCAAATTCCATGAGCCATGGTATTGGCTCTATTGCACATAGAGAAAGTTCAATACTTCCATAAAAAATGATCATTCTGTAGACAGTAATGAACACTAACTAACTATAATTTACAGTCCAAAGACTTAGAATTTCTAAGAAGCAAGAGAAGTTATCAATCCAGAATTGATACCTTGGGGCCTTTTATCAATGGCGAACTTGAGAAGTAAAGCAAACCGAGTCCCAATGCTCTGAAACTCGCAACCCATAGTTTATCTCCTTCTCCATCAAATGGTCTAACCAAAACACCCACAGCCTCTCGAGCCATGGTGTCTGAGATTTCTCCGGGAGAAACTACCGAGAAAAGCAGAAACCTCCATGTGATCCAACGTCGAAGAATCCACCGGTGATATCGCAGCTGCGTAGAAAGTGGGAGGAGATGGCGGAAGAGACTCCGAGGTGGCGGTGCTGGCGGCCGAGGACTTGGCATTACGGCAATAAGCTGTTTGGAAGATGTCAGTGTCGCCATCTTTGAACGCAATTTTCATCGTTATCATCTGCTCTATCTTGCTTCCCTCCTTCCAATGCCGCCATTGCTCGAAGAGATTTTTGTTTTAAGGTTTAAGGAAAATGAAGATCAAATTCTCAGTTTCTTTCAACCGGTTTAATACAGCCTCCAATTCTCAGATTTGCCGCTTCGATCCTTTGGTCTGTCTTCGTTTGATTATTTCCACTAGGCCTCGGAAAATTTTCCATACTCGAAACCGAACCGAAACTATCCAACCAAATATTCCATCAGATTTCATATTGAGATACTTCGGATTTAGGTTCGGAATCCGGTATACTTGGGTACTCGGAAATATACTGAATAATTCGAAACATATATACATACAAAAAAATCTTTAGATGATTTTATACTTATTTTAAAACTTTTTTTTAACCATTTGTAGCCTAATGACAAGTAGTTGCTCCCACTAAAGATAGGTGCAGAGTTCGAACTTTGATTTTGTGAGATGACAACAGACGTAGGGCAACCACTAACCCACTTGCTACTCTCTACTTATTTAGAACTTAGGATAATATTTTTCATATTTCTTTTAGTACTTCACATAGTTTTATATTTGTTTTGGATAGTTCAAATAATGTGTTCGAATTTTTTTAGTATTTCGGGTAATTTTATATTTGTTCAGGTACTTCAGATAATCTCGTTCAGATTGTTTTAGTACTTTGGATAACTTTATACTTGTTCGGATAATTTTATACATGTTCTGGTTAAAAAAAACCCGATCTAGAAGAATCCATTAAAAATTTGGATATCTCCTCTTTTTATAAAGTTTGAATGAGATTTGTAAACATCAACTCAGAAATCCAAAAATCCAAAATCTATATAGACTCGATCGGAATCCAATCGAGTATATAAATGCCCAAGCCTAGATTCCCCTATTAGGGCTAGTTTTGTTTCCAACTGGTTAGTTGGCCTCATATGTTGCAACATGAATAGGTTATAAATATTTAAAATTTGATGGTGTAATATTTTATCCATTTACAAATTTATTATTCACAAATATATAAACGTTTGTATGATATTTTAAACTTTTATTTAGTCAGTACATTATGCAGTTTTTTTTTGTCATCGTAGCCTAGTGGCAAATAGTTTCTCTCACTAGAAGCAGGTGCAGGGTTCGAATCCTAGTTTCGTGAGATGGATGCAGAGGTGGTGCAACCACTGGCCCACTTGCTCCTCTCGTACATTATGTAGTTTAAAACAAGATAATGTGTATTTCATTTGTCATACGTAATAAGATTAAAATATTATAGGATTTTTTATATTCGATCCCACTAAAAATAATAATTCAAATAACATTAATTCTAAATAAATTCATTTATAATCACAATACTATATGGTTGTGTAATTGATTAAGTTAATTTTTTGAATAGTTAAAAAAATAGAAAATATGACAGTTTTATAATTCGTACCATTATTTTTTTTGCAGGTTAGTTAAAATCTCTAATATTTTAAAGTTATAGAAAAAATAGTAAAAAGCATGATTGGTTTTTTAGTAATGTTAGTCTATTTTTTAAATTAAACTAGGTTGTTACTCGCGTATATGTGCGGGTTTTTCTTTAAAAATTTATTTTATTTTATATTTTTCTTGTGTTTTTAACAAATTTATAAGAAGTGATAGAAAGAAATAAAAATGAATGTATTCATCGACAAATTAGAGTATGAGTGAATACGTTCGGCCTTGCTATAATACATTCAGGCAAAACAATAGATTGACCTTTGGTTGAATTTGCTTAAAGTTACAACAAAAATATTATTAAAATTTTTTGAAATAGAAAAAATAAAATAAAATCGTGTTCGTATTTTAAACTCGAGCCATTACTTCAAGTAATATCTGAATCCTTGATTCCATTCTAAAGACTGAAGTAATGAAGATACAAAACTTAAATGTGTTAATAGTGAGACAAAGATGCACCGTTTCATAAGAGGTTGAAAAGCTTGTTAAGGTTTTTTTTTGCTTTGAAGAAAATGTGATTGTTTCTAGATTTTTTTTGGTATTTTAATCTCAAAAACGTAGTTGTGTTAACACTTTGTTTTATCCCTTTTGAGTTTTAGGTGGCAAGAAAATAGATCCTGTTAGTCCTCATAGACACAAACCGAAACGCTTATACATTAATTCACATGTATTAGACATGCAATATGTGGCTGAAATAAAAAATAATGCGGAAGGAATCTGATTACGGCTACTACTTGCAATTTCTTAAGAAGAATTCAAAATACCGAAGAGATGTGGACCATACATGTCCATAACTTGAAATATTACATAATTATTACATTTTAAACCATAAGAGACATTGGTTTGCATTTTCCAATCAAGAAATAAGAAATTTAAATCATAACATATCATGTGCAGAAAAAGATATCTTTAAGTTCAGACAATACAATTATCAACTTTGGCTTAACTATCAAACTCATCGTGTGTCCATGAAACGCCATCAGAGAAGGCGATTTTCTACTAAATACACCAATCAAACACTATCATCATAAACTATTGACGATCATCTGCGCGAAAACATCTGAAGCAGAATAAAAAGTTATGCATGTTCCAAAGAAATATTATAACAATCCCGAAAGGATTCACACAAGGGAGAATGCAAAACACACAGTAACAAATTTCAAAACTTACAATAGCAACATGAGCTACCTCCGTTCTCTTTGACCCACTTTCAGAAAATGCTGACTCTCTTTGAGTTCTTGGTCTCTGTGTCCTTGACCTTAAATCTTTTATCTACATGTATCTCTAATGCTTCTTTATTTGCTTGGATCATTTGGCATTTGTGGATCTCCTGAAATAAGCTGGTTATTGAGAAAATTTATGCTAAAGAAGAAGAAGACCTTGTGACCAAACTTATTATGGATATACGGCAATGGTTATATGCTCAAGAGTTAAAACTGAAACCTTTAATGAATTCTTTAATGATATGAAACTATATGAATGAAGTGTTTCGTTGATGCTTCTTGGAGTTCAAAACACTTGACTGCTGGTTTTGGCTGGTATTTCCATTCTAATACGATTTTTTTTCTCGGCGAGTTTTCTGATACAAAATTGAATTTTTGATTGGCCCTAACGGCCGAGGCTAATGATTTGATCCAAACTCTTCGTCAAGCTTCCATTCAAGGTTATGTGGAGCTATTTGTCTACTCTGACTTCCAGACCCTGATCCATCTCCTTCAGAATGGTGAGTATCATATTCATCTTCACTCGATCCTCTGTGATATTCGGATGATTGTTTCAATTTTTGATACTATTTATTTTTCTTTTATTCTTCGATCTTAGAATGTTCACGCTGATACTTTGGCTAAGTGGCCTTATCGCGTGATCTTACTTCGATTTGAAGTTTCCTATTAATAAAATATGTTTGCTGATAAAAAAAAACAGTAGCAACATGAGATATTTACATGTACGATTTGTAGTTTTTACAACGCCTTTCTCGTATTCTCTTAGGCCTTTTTGTGAGTTTAATTTTTTTATTTATCAATTGGGAAAATAAAAGAGCTTTGTTTTATAAGACCTAAATGCTAACGTCATTTAATATGGGAATGAGTGACTAAACCATAACCTAGAAAAGACAAAAAGTAATATAGTGTTGGCGAAAATTTCAATAGTCATTTTGGACATGTGTCACTATTTTGTGCATTGAGGTGGCACAAAACTGGAGAGTGGTATTCCTAAATTATACTACCTCCGTTTCATAATGTTAGATGTTTTAGAAAATTTTTTTGTTTCACAAAGATGATTTTTTTAGGTTTTCAATGCACATTTAAGTAGTTAATGATAAGAAATTGTTAAATTTAAGAAGTTTTGATTAATATTATTGGTCAAAAATTATGGGGAATAATTTTTTTCTACAGAAAACAAGGTATTTATTGTTATACATTAATCATTTCTTAATATGTATGAAAAGTCCTCAAAATCTATTATTGTGAAACGGAGGGAGTATATATGATTTGTTTCGAGAAGAAATTATCTTATATCATATTTAAAAGAAAGAGATTCACTATTTGGAAATAAAATGTTAAGTCTTTTATGTAAATTGCATTTTAATTATTGTTTTGTAATTTAATAATTTTTTGCTTCCATTTTTTTAAACAATTCATTTTTTCCTTTTTAAAGAACTTTTGTTTATTTTATAATTAGTTCATTAAAATTAGCGTTGTATCTAGCCTTTATTTTTTAAATAAATAAATTTATTGCATATCTCAAATATTTTATAATCATTTTATTGAAATTAAATTAATATTTTAAAATTTATATCAAATTATTGTTTTTAATTTAGTAATTGGTTAAATTAGTTCATTAAAGATACATTTTTAATAAACCACACCAAATTTTAATCTTCTTCCAATTCATTTCATACTTAATATATAGGATTTGTTTTATTATATTAAGTTGAAACGAGAGATAGAATACAAAACCGGAAAACGATATTTTCTTTTTGGAGTCAAAACCAATGAGCTTTTAGAAAGTCCTTGAAACCAAAAGTTGATAACAACATATACGATAAACCAAAGAAACACCGAACTCAAGAGTTTGATCATAACAAAAGCCAAATTAGATATTATTTAAAGTCTAAACCTCATATAAAACATAGCATTAAAAAGAGAGACACTGAAACACTCAAGATCGTCAAACCGAATTTATTAGCATTGTAGATGGCTTTCATTATATTGTTTTTTGTTCACTACAAGAAAACAACAATATTGGTTGGATTTCGTCGAAACGAAGCTTTTCTGATGGAAAACCGACGAAAATTGTCGTCGGGTCAATTTTTTTGGAAATTAAAAATCTTTAGAAAGCTTTCAAAAATTTCTGACGGTTTTTCTACGATAACTTTTTGTAGGAAATTTCCAATGGATTTTCAGCGAACTAATTTTTTTCGTAAATTTCCGATAAACTTTCAGTGAATTTTTAAAAAATCGAATTTTAAAAAAATTCTAACAGATTTCCGACGGAATTCTAATTTTTTTTTAAAAAAGTAAAACTTTAAAAATTAAACTGAATATAATATATCAAACATATTTTATAAATACTAAACATAAAATTACAAAATAATCCTTCATAAGAAATAAAGCATACAAAAATATTTTATTAGTAAAAATTTAAATTATAATTTGTTTTACATATAAATGCTAAGCATATCTATTTTAACTTGTTGAATTCCTTGTTAGGGTTAAACTATCTTCATAATAAAATGTTTTGTTTAGATCAAATCCAGTTTGAATCTTTTTTTTTTTGTTTGCCTCTTGAACTCTATTATCATAAATGAGATCTTTTTTTGGAGGATTCCAATTTTTTAAATAATGGTTTTTTGTAATATTGGACATCTTCAATTTCTTTGTTATTTAGAATATTCTTCATTTCATCCATATTTTGTTTCAAATTCTTTTCCCTACAAACAGAAAGCTAAAATTGTATAAATTTTCAAACCCGAATAACCACCTAAATCTAAATTATAAGTAAACATATCATATAAATTACATTACAAACTAATCACCTAAATGTACATTCTAGCTAAACACATACATATAAATTATATTCTAAACGAACCATCCAAACATAATTTTATTATAATCTTAAAATCTAATAAACTAACAAAAAAAATTTGAAATTTAAAAGGCTTGAAAATTATCTTGGCCAAGGTTTGTGAAGAAGATAGGTTGATATTAGAGAGTGATGGTTTAAAGTTGTGAAAAAAATGAGATGAAGAGATTGTATTTATAGAAAATATTACGACGACTATTTCCGCCAGATTTTCGTCGGAATTTTTTAAAACATTTTTTGATTTCGGTGGTTAGTCAAAATGTTGGGGAGAAAATTAGACAATTTTATTAAAATTTTTTTTTGGCAGTTAATCGAAATTTTAGGGAGAAAATTTATACCTGTCGAATTTTCATTGAAAAATAAAAAATTGGTTTTGGCGATCAATTTTTAAAGTTTTGTATGGACCCGCCTAACCAATCTTTTTTGGTTGGAAAAGTTTTAAATTTCGTCAGAACGAAAGCCTTTTAAAAATATTTTATTTTCATTATTTAATTATTTATTCGAATAAAAAATTTTCGGAAATTCGTCGACGAATTTCAGACATAATATTTATTATTAAATTTTTGAAATATTTCGTCAAAAATCCTTCGGAAATTTCCAACAAATTTATGATGATTTTGTGTTCGTCGAAAAACAACGAACAATTATTTTGCTCATATTTCTGTCATAATTAGTTCATAACTTTGTTCGAATTTTCTGATTGTATTTTTTTCTTTAAAAATCCTTTCAAAAATTTTTTTGTTTTCTTGTAGTGTCTAAACGGCGAAGGCAAAAATAAGTCGAACACTCATATATTATTTTAAGAAAAAAAAGCTTAAAGCGTACTGAAACAATCTGGAAAGACAACAAAAGATTGTTACACGGCGTGATGACGAATGAGCCGAAGCTCCAATTCCTCATAACATGAACCGGAAGAATTAGGGGTTACTTGTAAAATTAAAATTTTATTCTTTATAACTCTTTTAAAGATTTGTTCTAAAAAGACTAACCTAAATATGTTTTCGTATAGTGTGTGTGTGTTAATGCCAACTTACCCTTCACATAACTTCCAATAGTCTTACACTTATACTATATAGTTTAATTGCGCGTAAACGCGTACAGAGACATATCACATCTACTGTAAAACAATTTAATAGATTTCAGATGAATTACAATCATATTATTTCTTTAATATTCAAGCAGTCAGCAATATTTAAACAATCATATATAGACAACTCGACCACATTCTCCAACCCCTTTGCAAATTTCTCATTAAGTGCTTCTGCTAAATTTGAAGTTCAAAACCTTCAAGAATAGATGTAACTTCATTTACGAACACTGCTTTTGTGTTCTTAACCTTATATAATTCATGCGGTCAAACAAAAAGATCTTTTTGATGAATTGATTTAAATTCTTTGAAGTCACTACACTTTGATGAATATCCAATTACCATAAATAATTCTTATGTATGGGCACGAAGCCTTTTCTTGATTCATATGTATAAAGATCCTATAGACCACATCCTCCCTTTTCTTACAAAATATAAGATATTCATACATATGATTAATCGGAGGCTCGTCAAGAAGAATTATTCTTGTGTTTGACTAACATTTGTAGGTAAAGTTGCCTTGGTCTTTAGTTGTTTCTTTATAAAACATTGCAATATGTAATTTGTCTTGTATACTATTAAGTAATAATTGTATATGAAATTACCTTTGATCTTCAGATTTTTTCGAGAATCTCAACAACTAGAATAGCGATCAGCTCGTCACATTATGCTCTCACGAGCAGCTCGAGAAAAAACAAGTTCAAGTGAGAAAGGGAGATAGTTTGGTGGCCACTAGTTGGTGACCTCCAAACATGAGCAACATTTTCAAGACTTTAATGGATCGAGAGACTGTTGATAAACATACTGCAAAATTTATTTATTGCAATGTCGATTTGAGTCTTCATGACGATTTCTTTCGTCTCCTAAGACTCAATCTGCTGTAAGATTAGAAGAAGCAAAGAGTTTACAACGCAAAACAACATTTCATCTTTCTCTTATTTTAATATTCGTTTGGGTAAGATTAGATTTGTAATCGACCTAATATTCGAAAGAGCTAACATATATGTCACTTATCATACTCTCTCCGTTTCTCAAAAAATGTCGTTTTGAGGTTTTAATTTTGTTTCACAAAAAGTGTCGTTTTACATTTTCGATACAAATTTATAAGCGAAATTCCGGTTTTAACCTCAATGATTTAATGTAGTAATTGGAGAAAAAATTATTTTAAAGTACTAATGAAGCGTATGTAAGACTTTTTAAGAATTTTCTTAATATGCGTGAAAAATGTCAGAATGACACTTTTTGCGAAACAGAGAGAGCATATTTTAATAGAATGTATGTGTTTACCTCGCTAACAAAACCATTTAACTTTTCTCTGTTATAATTAACAATAAGATTTTTGAATAAAATCTATTTATGAAATTTACGTAAGAATTATTACACATTATATAACACAAATAAAATCCTGATGTTCACCACTACAAATAACAAATTTTGGCATCTGACACAATGTTTTCTTAAATGCATTGTTATTTGAAGTTAAGGTGTTGAGTTTATCGAACATCTACCATTACAAAACAAAAAATCAAATGTGTGTAACATGCATAACAAATAATATGAAAATAAAGCATGCGCGTTATACGAACAATCTCCTAATCACTGGCGAATCTAAAAACAACTTTCACCAGAGGCAGAAATAAAACTATAAAATAAAATATAAAAAATCATCTGAAAGCCGCAAAAAAACACCTACAAATATACTCTACATTCTTTCGTCGATTGATATCATTTCACCACCGTTTCATCTGTAACCATGTCAAACAACTCTTTCTCAATATAGCATACTAAACAATCACTCAGAAATTGGTCATCAATTCAGATGCGTGCGGCTGTTTTCACTAGCTTCATTGTAGAGAAACACCTTTTGACACTTGCAGTGGCAACGGACAAAGTTAAAATTAACTTCAAAAGCCTATATACTATGTGCAAGTTGCTATTGTTTATCCTCCATCAATCGAGAAAGATCTCCAAGACTCTACAAATTCTTAAAACGTTCATCATTTTTTACACTATTAATGTAGATTCCAAGTTGATGCTCAATAGATAAACGATCCCATAGCCGAAGTCTTCCGGATAGAGCTCAACCAATATCAACAATTTCGACTTGTCAAACTCATGGAATGAATTAGCTGGACTTAAAGAAGCCATGCAAATAAGTAAATTTGTGTTTACCTCGTTAAAACGATCATTAAACTTTTGAAACTGCAAATCCAAAACGGTGAAGAAACAATTGACCTTGTCATGATGCAAATTGGTCATATTTTTCTTTCTTTCATGGCCTCCTTGAATCCACAAAGTCTTCATTCATGAATAGAATATCAACATTATGCTTTTAACAAAAAGAAGAAACTTTGCCCATAAAAAAATATCATCCGTCTTTTCAAAAATTTTGTAACTCCCGCTTAGTTGAACCTACAAGTGACATGGTATTCAAAATATTCTTGTTCTCTTCTTTGATAGAGCCATTGAAAAATTCTCGATTAGTCCTTAAATGAGAAATATTAGTTGCTATATAATAAGCAATCAAATATGTGAAAGTACTTGAGAAGAACATATGCTTGACATTTTCTTGAGTTATCAATGTCTTCATCTTAAACATACTCCAGAACTTCAATGATTAAAAGAAACAACTCGACTAAACGCAACAAAGTTTTGCAAACAAGTCATCAATAGCAGTTTTCAGCAATAAAAAAGAAATTTCGTTTACATGGATAACTCCTAGAAATCTTTCTTTAACTAATCCACTTTTATCAACAAATCGAAAAACTACAACCATTTGTTCTTTGTCAAAAACATCAACGGACTAATCAACCAACAAACCGGACACACCATGATCGATTTGTTCTATGAAAGATTTCAACACTTTCTCTGCAAAAGAATGTACAATATCTTTTTGAATCTCTAAAGAAACCATTTGATTATTTCCCTGAGTATTCTCCAAAATAACCTCATCTGCAACATCATTTTGTTTTCTGATGTACTTCACAAGTCCTAGGTAATTTACTCAGTTGAGAGAATCTTTTTTCTCATTATGATCATGAAAAAAGTAAATCTTGTTGCAACAAGAACCTTGAAGAGTCGATTGAAGCATTTAAACGAATGCGGTACTCATTTTTCACCACTTCACTCTGCTCATAAAAGCATGCACAATAGACTAACCTTGATTCATCAAATCATCACATCTATTTACAGTAGTATTATGAAAGCTATTGACTCCATTCACATGTTCAAACAAAGTCTCAGGTTTATTCGAACAAGAAAAACCTTATGTCATACACAAACACATAATTTCCGCCTTGTTTTGGTATGTCATCTCTGAATAAATAACAACACAAGCAGAATTTCTTTTCTTTTGACACACTATTCTCTAGCAAATTATCGTACTTATCAAACCAAGCCGGATTAAATCGCCTCAAAGCGTTTCCAATTTTATTTTTCTCAAAAGTATAACCATAAGATTGACATGGACCTCTAGCTAAGTACTTTCGTCTTACCTCGTCCCTTTCGTTTGGATGATAATCCAATATTTTTTTCTTTTTACACGATCCCATGGCAAATAATCTAAATTACTTTCAGAACTAGTAAATGATTTTCTTTTGTAATATTGTTCCATTGTTTTGTCTGCAAAATACAAAAGTTGAATATTAAATTAATATAAAATCAACAATAAAATATTTATATAAACATATATATTAAAAATTGTATGAAATTTTAGATTTCAGAAATAGAGTCTTACTGTGCGCGCTTTATTTATGTTAAACAATTAAATATAATCAATTATTTTTGTAGGTCATACTATAATCAAAATCATTAGCTCATATTGACAAAGTTTTTACCGCACCTTTTTTTCAACTACACGATATTATCATATTTTGCTCGGTTTAGGGATTTAGTTTAGTAGCATTTTCATCATATAGTTAGGACTTTTAGACAATTTCTAGATTGTTTTTGTCTACATTTGGTTTGCATATCATTTAGGTGTCTCTAAGATGCATATTCGCATGTTTTTCTTCTCCCTACCCTTTTCAGGTATCAATTGAGTTAAGAACGGGAATGACGCAAATGGATCGGAAAAGAAATGAAAAAAAAAACGAGAGATGAAGCTAAGATAGAATTTCCGCCGAGTTGTGCACACCAGACCATTGAGCTACACTCGGTCGGCGGTAAAACAGCAAGGACCACCAACCTGCGCTTCCACTTCCGCCGAGCCACACCCGGTTGGCGGGTATATAACACCAACCACCGAGAATTGCGCATCAACCCGCCGAGCTACTTTCGGTCGGCGGGAAAACAACCAAATACCGCTGACCCACGCATGCCAAACCGCCGAGCTACTTCAGGTCTCCGGCCGTGCAGTTTCAAGACATTATCCGGATCCGACCCAATTGTTCTAGGTCAAACCGGTTCGAGTTTTTACTATTATTTAAGCGAATTTATGACTTCTAAAAACCTAAGTTTCATTTTGTTTTTGAACTCTTATGTTGAATACCTCCAAAACTCATTGATCTTGGGTATTTTTTTTTTTTTTATTAAAGTTTGGATTTTTATCATCTTTTCTTCTCATCTAATCATGATCTCATCTTTTTATATCATTTCTCGTCATGATTATTGAGTAGTTCTATTTTGTGATCCATGGGTTGAGTTGATTAGATTAGATCTAGATGTCCATTAGGGTGCTTAGGGTTTAATACTATTAGATTCACATGATTAATGAGTATTCATTGCTAGATTTGAGTTGATCAATCAAAATCTAGATCCTAGGAATTTCACACTCGAAAGGTGTCCGATGAAATTCCCAAGAGAACCTTATGATTGCTATTCAATCTTAGCCTATGAGAATGATTGTCTAAGTTTTTAGTGGATGTTTTGGCTTGTATTTAATGACTAATGATTTCTAAACTACCATCGGGAGATTTGTTCAATTTTAGATCATTGGATGGATTAATTCCATGGAAATGGATCAATTGATTTTTGCCTTATCCTTGAATGGTGTGTTTGAATGATAAGCCCTTGTATCTTACTATCATCTAGACTATATAATTGTTTGCTCAATTCATGAATCCCATGCTTCCATCTTTAAGTTATATCCTCATCTCATTTCTTTTTTCTCATCTTTGTCTACTTTTCTTGTTTTGATTCGTTTAACTTCCAAAACCACTCCTCATGATTAGTCTAGATTAATTGAAGAGACTTGTGGATTGAATGCGTTGATTTTTGCTCCTCGTGGGTTCGATAACCCATTTACTAAAACTACTAGCCTTAATCTTGAGGCTTAGGAGTTTAGTTCGGGATCAAACTTGATATAAACAAAATTCCTTATCAAGTTTTGGCGCCGCTGTCGGGGAGCAACAATATTAGCCATTTAGTTTTAGTTTCCATATTGAGACTATACATTTATTTAGTTTCCATATTGAGATTAGACATTTTTACTTTTTGTTAAGTTACTAAATCTTGTTCTTGTGTTTGTTCTTGTCTTATAGGTGTATGAACTTGCGAAGCCGTGGTCCGAAAAATTAAACTCCACAAGTAGAGGACATCCAACATTTGGCAAGAGAGAATACAAAATTAAGAAGGGAAAGAGAAAGGCTTGAGCACTTACAATGCTTAGACATGTAGAATCCTCACCACATTGGGAACCAATGAAAAAATGTTGGTGATAACAATAAAGCTCAAGGGATTAAGGTTCATCATCAAGAACGTCCTAGACCTCAACCGAATGCACAAAGCATAGGTGCATTTGATGAACCTAACACAAGGAGGATTAGGACCGACATTCAACATTCTGCGGTGGTATCCAATAATTTCGAGATCAAACATAGCCTTATTAATATGGTTCATGTTGGGGTCCGAAACGGTAACATCGAAATCGACGCCCGAAACTTCCGGAGGCCCACTTCGGAGTGAGACAGAACCAAGCACGGTCCCTGGCGCCAACTAGCGCCAGGACCAAGCACGGTCCTTGGCGCCAACTGGCGC